>SJYC01074257.1:0-34559 GCA_006408675.1 Madoqua kirkii
TCATCCTCTGTCGTCCCCTTCTCCTCTTGCTCCCAGTCCCTCCCAGCATCAGAGTCTTTTCCAATGAGTCAACTCTTTGCATGAGGTGGCCAAAGTACTGGAGTTTCAGCTTTAGCATCATTCCTTCCAAAGAACACCCAGGACTGATCTCCTTCAGAATGGACTGGTTGGATCTCTTTACAGTCCAAGGGACTCTCAAGAGTCTTCTCCAACACCACAGTTCAAAAGCATCAATTCTTCGGCACTCAGCTTTCTTCACAGTCCAACTCTCACATTCATACATGACCACTGGAAAAACCATCGCCTTGACTAGGTGGACCTTTGTTAGCAGAGTAATGTCTCTGCTTTTGAATATGCTATCTAGATTGGTCATAACTTTCCTTCCAAGGAGTAAGCGTCTTTTAATTTCATGGCTGCAATCACCATCTGCAGTGATTTTTTGTTTAGATATTCTTAAATGAATTCTTTTTTTGCTATTAATGTAACTGAAGTTTTATCTTTGTTACATCATGTCATTAGCTATTGTTTGTGTATAAAAAGGCTTATGATTTGTTTTCAATTTAATATTCTATCACATTACTAAATTTTAAAAATGATATTAGTGTTTTCATTAGCTCTCTTGGATTTTTCCAAATATACTGCAATACTACCTCTAAACAGAGATAGTTTCACTTCTATTCCAATTCTTGGGGCTCTGTTGTTTATTCTACATTGGCAAGTGTCTCCAATATATTTTTATTTATTTATTTAATGAGTAAATATTTATTTTAACGAGTACAAAAAATAGTAATTATACTGGAGTGGATGTGTTAATTGCTCAGTTGTGTCAGACTCTGCAACCTCATGGACTGCAGCCCACCAGGCTCCTCTGTCCATGGGATTCTCTAAGCAAGGATACTGGAGTGGGTTACCATTTCCTTTTTTCAGGGAATCATCCTAATCCAGGGATCAAACCTGAGTTTCCTGCATTGCATTCAGATTCTTACCATCTGAGCCACCAGGAAATACTGGGGTTTCCCAAGTGGTGCTAATGGTAAAGAACACACCTGTCAATGCAGGAGAGGTAAAAGAAGGGGGTTTGATTCCTGGGTCTGGAAGATCGCCGGGAGTAGGAAATGGCAATCCACTCTGGTTTTCTTGCCTGGAGAATCCTGTGGATAGAGGAGCCTGGTGGGCTACAGACCATAAGGTTGCAAAGAGTGCACAGGACTGAAGCGACTTAGCACAGAGGTATGAAAAATAGCTAGCTAGCAGAAAGCTACAGTATAACACAGGGCACCCAGCTCATTGCTCCGTGATGACCCAGAAGGGTGAATGGGAGAATGGAAGAGAGACTCATGAGGGAGGGGATATATGCATATATATGGTTGTTTCATATTTTACAGTAAAAACACAGCATTGTAAACAACTCAATTATTAATACAAAACATAACTTCCCTAGTTCATTGCCACATTCAAGCATGTGTACATGCTAGATCTTGTGCCTGGAAACCCTTCCTTACCTCACCCTACTGGGTTCCAGAAATTAGAAGTGCTCCAAACAATCCCTGGTCTGGATGAGGGACAATGTTCCAAGAATGACTCACCTTTGGGCACCCCGAACTCCAGGGCAGAGAGAGCAAGAGGATAAAAGCCCCAGGACGACCCAACCCTGAGGCTAATTGGACTATAGTCCCAGTGGCTGGCTGCCTGAAGCCCACCCACTCACTGGTGTCCAGCTCCCTACAGCCCGCTGACCCTGTGAACTGGGCGGGACCAGGGCGGGGCCTTCAAGCTTTTTGGACTCCCCCTTCTTTCAGGTGTGACCTCGGCTGACCCGTGCTCCAAGACTCAGTTTCCTGCCTTGTAAGAAAGGCTCAGGGCACCGCCTCCAAACACCTGGAGGAAGGAGGAGGGTTGGTGCGGAGCAGAAAGAGCTGGCAGTCAAGCGGGAGTCGCGGCTTGCTCAAAGGCGCAGAGGCGGGTCCTGTTTTCTTCTCCCTGCTTCCTTGTCTGAACCCTAATAGACGCCTGGAAGGCAGTCCCGGCCCAGGGCTCGGGTCCCTAGCAACGCAGTGCACTGATCCCACCCAGCCCTCGCCTCCCCATCCCCTGCATTCCCCCTCCTCAGAGACCTTTAATATATTTTTAAATAATAGTGAAGTTAGTGAGTATCCTTGTCTTGTTCTTGACCTTAATATGAATGCCTCTAGTATTCTCACACATTCATTTTGCATGTATATATGTCTAGTTATAATCATATATTAACATCAAAGAAGAATTAGTTCAGTTCCTGTTTTATTCAATGTTTTGATTATTAGAAATGGTTGTTAATTTTTGTCAAAGGCCACTTTAACATCTGTGAAGATGATCTATGATTTTCCTCATAAATTTTGGGAATAAGTATCACTTGGTCATGCTGTTTAGCTTTTATGATGAGTTCTTGGATTCTGTTTGCTCGTATGTTATTTAGATTTTGACTTCCATATTTATAAGTGAGATTGATCTATAGTTTATTTTTTTGCTACCTTTATAAGGTTTGGGCTTCCCAGGTGGCTCAGATGGTAAAGTGTCTGCCTGCAGTGCGAGATCCCTGAGTGGGGAAGATCCCCTGGAGAAGGAAATGGCAACCCACTGGAAAATTCCATGGACGGAGGAGCCTTGTAGGACTGTCCATGGGGTCGCAAAGAGTCGGACTGAGTCGGACAGGACTGAGCGACTTCATTTTCACTTTCTGTATAAGGTTTAGATGACAATATAATTCTTGTTTCATAAAAATATCTTGTGGCTTTTCATCTTTTTCTATACTCAGAAATAATTTAAGTAAATTGAGAGTATATCATCTCTGCAGATTTAGGAGGGTTCCTTTGTGAAAACTGGGCCTACTCCTTTTATAATAATTTTCTCCATTTATTCTATGGAAACTGGAAGACATTATATGATTCTACAAAGTGGTATATGCCAAGCAACTAACAGCTTTTTGCAGCAAGTATCTATATGTTCTTCCAGTCTTGCTCACATATTATATTCACACTCCACCTTCCACTCAAGGACAGAATCAATCCCTCCTTATTTCTTTACATCCACAGCATTATGCATATGTCTTACAGATTTGATCACATGTGTTGTAGCATACTTATTTATGGAGGTGACGGTTTTCTCTAGACTCTCAAAGACAGAGACACTAATTTAACCACATTTGATTCTTCAGCCACAAAATATTGCTTAGCCCTTGGTAAGTGTAACTTCCCTGGTGGCCCAGACGGTAAAGCGTCTGTCTACAATGCGGGAGACCCGGGTTGGATCCCTGGGTTGGGAAGATCCCCTGGAGAAGGAAATGGCAGTCCACTCCAGGACTATTGCCTGGGAAATCCCATGGACAGAGGAGCCTGGTAGGCCACAGCCCATGGGGTCACAAAGAGTCAGACAGGACTGAGCAACTTCACATTCACTTTGGTAAGTGTTCAAGAAATATATTTTGAATAATAATGAATGAAGAGAAGGGGGGAAAAAACATCAATGAGCGCCCTCTTCAGTGGGAAGTGTCTGTTTATTAAAAATGTGGACTCTAGATCAAATATACCAGGGTTCTTTTCTGGTTTCTCACTGGCAAGTACGTAACCTCGGCCAGCTGCTCTCTGTTTTGTCCTGCTCATCTGTAAAAGACAGGTGAAATCTCATGGGGGGTTTGCATTCAGAGCACAAGTAAGATTCCTAGCATTAGGTACTCTATATGCTCACAAGGTAACATGTTGTTCCCATGTGAAAGACTGTTGTTTGGTTCTTTGGAAAATTCCTAGAGAAGTCACAAAATTTCTCTCTTGCCTGTGGTATTATAACAAAGGAACCAGAGCCTGCTGATGGTAGTTCCCTCTGAAAAGGTCTATAGGGATGAAATTCTCCAACTGAGCTCAACAGCCATAAGGAAATGCAGGCATGTGTTGTGCCTCTGAGATTTTTACATGCACTATTTGTTTTAGAATGGTAATTTTACATTAGTTGAATATAGTTTTGAAATGAGTCTTCCACTGGAGTTCTGAAAAACAATGCACTATATCTGAACAACAACTTAGCAGTTCTCATACCTGGGCTTTCTTCCCAGTTCCTGTGCTGTTTCCCCAGACAGCAAATTAATTAAATGGCCTTTGGCCATAACTCTTTCCCTTGAGTCAGCTTTTCTCTCATTTAAAGTGTAGAGATAGGGGGGATTTAATTAGCCCAATGCCTGGCACATTACATGCACTCCATAAATGTCTGTTGAGTTTTGGAATTCTCTTTAGACGAAGGTCACTTTTGCTATTACTATTAATTTATGGGCATATCAGTAATTCCTGTGCTGATAATGTTGACAATGAGCAAGGACTTAAGAAAAGTTAACTCATAATTTATAGGAATGTATCATGAGAATTCAGATTTTCAACAACTCTCCCTTGAACATATTCACTACTGGTTTAATGTTCTAAGACGGTATTGTACATATAAAGCTCTGGGATTCTATAAAGCTCCTCCTCCTGGCAGGAGTTACCTAGATATTTCCACTGGAAAGAATATATGTGTGTGTGTGTATGTGTGTGTGTGTAAGACCAGACTAAATATAGAGTCTTCATTCTTTAAGCTACTTAAGGGAAGGATATTGTCTTCTAAATTTCGTTTCTCAAGAGAAGCTATAACTGCCAGTTCAAACCCAAAACTATACACAAATTATGAACAGCTTAAAATCTTCTTAAAAGTGTTTCTAAAAAATATTTCGCCTAAAATACTGTTTTTACTGACCTAGAAAATTTTTCTTAGTTGCCGTGCTTAACATTTCTTACTGATGATCTATATCGTGATGATAGCAGTAAGCAGAAAAAACTTAAGGAAGTACATACAGCACTAGTATTTTACTAAAATGAATGTAGCACTAATTCATAATCATAATTTAAATTTTAAATAAAAATCCGGCTTTCTAGAGTGTCATTCCCTTAAGGCTGAATGTTTATAGCCCTGAAGCCTATGTGAATTTACACAGCTGTTTTGAGGCTATGCATATTTCCTTGTTTTAGGTACTTTGATTTTTTAAAAAGGGATATTTTTATATGAAATAAAACACAGCTATTAACACCAGCCTCAAGGGAAAAAGAAATTAACAAACCTACAGCTTAAAAATGTTTGCCTTTAAAATCTTGTACATCCTTTAGAAGTAGGAAAAATAAAAACCACCCCCGGCCAAAAAAAGACTGAGGACAAACTGTCATGATTTCAGAAGATGATAGCAGACATGCAGGTGTTAATACTAGAAAGTCTGTCTGTGAGTAAAATGATCCCTCTGAAACAACCACTATTTGGAGGTTTTTTTGAATCTTTTCTTGGGCCCGGGTGCCTCTATATTGCCACCATTAGCACACAATTCGAGGAGTACTGCAGAATGCTTTCTGCATGGTACCCAGCCAAAAGTGAAACAAGTTGCCTACAGACAGAGAGGCCATTTATAGAACATATTTGCTTATCCCCAGGCTAGGCAGTAACTCAGAGGCAATGCAAAGAAGTCATTTCTCTTTACCTTGCTGGGTGCCACTCTGACCTGGAGAGCCATGTACACATCCTATGGCAAAGCAGTGGTGAAAGCCACCCTCCTTACATCCTCGACATCTGGAAGAAGAGACAATTGTCACGGCGAGCTTTGCAAATTACTCCTGAAGACTGTGAGACGCAGTAGTGCAGGATGATTGGATTACACAGAATGAGGCAGAAGCCATCTGTGAGCCACGCATAAGCTGCTGAGTGCCAAGATGAACATCCTTATTAGGCGACCAAGTTCTCATACCATTTGTAGTTTGGTCAAGTTTGGAAGATGAGCCGATTGTTTTCAGACAGGGCTACAAATAGGCAGGGACTTAACATTCTCCCTGGCTGGAAGAGTAATCACTGTCTCCTACTTAAATTAGAGACTTGGCTTTTCAGTGAGGAAGTCCTGAGGTTGTCTCCAAAGGAGGCTGCTGCCGTTCCTGTTGAAACATGACCTCCTCTCTGTTTCATTTGCAGAGATCAGAGACAAATGGAGAAAGAAATCATTAGTCCTTTTCACATCATAACAAAGCAGTGTAAGAATTCTGACTTTTGGTTGGAGTGGAAGGAGTCTCATGTCCTAAAATAATGGTTTTTATACAGTCAACAAAATGTTTTCAAAGACTGCCAAGATGCCGTCAGGATGGGAACTCTGTGTCTTTCTAGAACCAATGCTGCATTTATCACATTTCTTCCCCCATCTTTTGATTGGTGCTCACTTGTAGATGGGAATTCAACTATGTTCTGTAATTCTTTTCCCATTACATCTTCTTAACCTCTATATAGATTACATTATGCAATATGTATCCCTGGGACTTCCCTAGTAGTCCAGTGGCTAAGACTTCAAGCTCCCAAAAGACGGGGCCCAAGTTCAATCCCTCATCAGGGAATTAGATCCCAAACGCTGCAACTAAAGATCCTGTAACTAAGATATATATATATATATATATATATATCTCCCCATACATTAAAGTATGTCTCTAGTAAAGGTGAAAAGACTGTCTTTAGCAATCCCAGCACTTGATATTTTTCTTCTCAAAATGTTTTAAGCTTGATTTTCATAATGGGTTTTAATGACACTATCAATGCTCTTTTATTAATATGCCTTAGATAATTCCTTTAATATGTGGTTGCCCTCCATCTGTAATTCTATTGTGAGTTCTTCTGAAAAAGGCTCTTTTGCTGGCTGGTAATTTTGCAACAGCTTCCAGTGTCTGCTTCAGATTTTGACACATGGTGGACATTCAGTAAATGTTGATTCACTGTTTGAATCCTGACCTTTGTCTTGTTTGTAATAGTAACTGGCCAGCCTTTCTCCCTAAAGAGGGCAGGAAGTCATAGCCCAGTGAAGAGCAAAGTGCTCACTTGCTGTAGTCCCAACACATTCAGTGTTTTGTGTATAACTCAGACTCCACTGGAATTATTTAATTCAATAGTATCTACCCCAAATCCTCGGGAAGTTGGCACTATACATTGGGAGCCAATACTAATTTTATTACAAATATCCCACTGGATAAAACATTGAAAAGTACTAACTTTGTACTAGAAAAATTAAGTGAGCCGTAGAGTACATTGAATGGAGTGTGTGGATGTGTGTGTGCGGTTGGTTGCATTTGCAACAATAAGTATCTTTTATTTGAACTACCAATATTATCTATTGTAACAATTTAACATATATATACATTCAATAGCTTTAATTTTGCTTTTCAAGTTTACCATTATATTGATAAAATATATGCATGTGAACCTACTATATATATGTATGTGTGTGTGTGTATTGTCATTGTTGTTTAGTTGCTAAGTCACATCTGATTCTTTTGCGACCTCATGGACTACAGCTGGCTAGACTCCTCTGTCCATGGGATTTCCCAGTCAAGAATACTAGAGTGGGTTGTCGTTTCCTTCTCCAGGGACTCTTCCCAAATCAGGGATCAAACCCACATCTCCTGCATTGCAGGCAGAATTTTTAGCACTGAGCCACCTGGGAAGCCCATGTGTACACATATATTTATTTATTTTTTTATTCAGCACCCACATATGGAAGTTAAGACATAAAATATGAAAAACCTCACACTCATGGATTCTAAAATTATGTCCCTTGCCATGCAATCATATTTTAAAATTTTATTTATTTTTAATTAGAGGATAATTGCTTTACAGAATTTTGTTTTTTGCCAAATATCAACATGAATCAGCCATAGGTATACATATGTCTCCTCCCTCTTGAACTTTCCTTGCAATCATATTTTAAAATGTTCTTAGTCCTTTTGTATAACTTGAGTCCAAAGTCCTTCTTTGTTAAAACCTAATTTAGCTACTTCCTTCATAGTGGAGACATTAAAAAATGAAGGTATTAAAGATAAATTCTCAAGATAATAGTAAATAATTTCCAACCTCTTCCTGAGAAAACCAGAAGAGAAAATGAGTTCAGGTCCACAATCACCAGTCCTAAATCTCTAGAGCCAGATTGTTTCCAAATTTAAAAAATTTGAATTTTAGACAGATAATAGGATCCATATTACATCACACTCCCAAGAGGACTGGAATTTCATTCTGTATTCAAGTGCATTGTTTGAGCAGCAAAATGTATTAATATTCACTGCAAGGAAGATACATAAAAATGGTAAATAATTTTATGTCAATTCAGGTAAGGTTTTGCCACCAAATTAATTTAGGTCAAGTGGCTCAGGCAGTAAGAATCTGCCTGCAATTCAGGAGATCTGGGCCCAAACCCTGAGTTGTAAATATCCCCTAGAGAAGGAAATGACAATCCACTCTAGTAATTTTGCCTGGAGAATTCCATGGACAGAGGAGCTTGGCGGGCTACAGTCCATGGGGTCACAAAGAGTTGGATTAAGTGACTAACACACACATAAGAGTTAGAAAAATAATTAACCTTCAAAACATTTTAGATTTTGGGATTCATAGGTAACAAATTGTGGACATACACAAATGTAATCTAAAGATTGGTATTGATGATAGAACTCAGAATAAAATTTAAAATGATGTAATAAAGATAAAGATGCTTCTTTTACAAAGTCAAATTATCTGTAAGAAGTAAAAAAGTAAAATTCTTTGCCTCCTGTGTCAGGACTGAATGAAATCAGTTCCCACTAGTGCTTTCTATTCCTCTTTTACAGTTGGCTTTGCTTTGGGAGCTCAATGCTGTATATTTTTAGTTTTAACTGATTTTTAAAAGCCTATTTCTCCTTTTCATGGCCTTCTACCACATCTGTTGTTCACTGCCTTTTTGAAATTAAAATAAAGTACTCTACAGGATATCACAAAACCATAAAATATATTAAGAACAAGCAGGCTCTATTTTATTTCAGGGAGCCATGGAAATACCAATCAAAATTGAGGTGAATTTTTTTCTGTTTATAGCCTTAATGGAGTTTTCTTTAGGTTTGAGTCCATATTAAGAGAAGATATATGTCTACACTTATAAGTACACACTGATTTCATTGTTTCAGATTTATGAAGTAATAAATTGTGTCTTGAAAGATAAAATCACAATAAGAGACAGTACGTCCACAAAATCAGAAACAGTTGGCATAAGTGAGTAGTTATGTATACTTAAACCCTTATTAGATGGCAGCTTTCTTATTCCTTCCCATGATCTTAAGCCAGGGCTACTAATAACTGCAAATGTGGACACTTGAGTTTTAATATATCACTTTGGCCCTCCCTGGTGGCTCAGATTGTAAAGAATCTTCCTCAGTATGGGAAGACCCAAGTTTGATCCCTGGGTTGGGAAGATCCTCTGGAGAAGGGAATGGCTACTCACTCTAGTATTCTTGCCTGGATAATTCCATAGACAGAGGAGCTTGGTGGGCAAAGAGTTGAAAATGACTGAGCAACTAACACTTTCGTTTTACTTACCTACTTGTAAGTCAGTTGACCACAGTTCTGGGGCTGAAATGGGCCTTACACAGTGGAAGAACTTGAAGAGGTTATAGGAAAGAATGGAGAGTATATCCATTGTATCAGCTTGAAATAATGCCTGGAAAAGAAATGTACAAGTTAGGGCAAATTTAATACAGTGATCACAGGGTAAAAATAAATATGGAATGATTAAGTTAGAGTCCTGAATCAAAGAATGCAAATTGGATTTCCAATAGGAAGAGAACACAAAGTGGAAAGAGAGGAAGGGCATTCCAGATATAAGAAATGTAAAATACAAGCCAGTGAGAACAAGCCAGTGAGATCTGCTTTGCTAGGAACTGATAAATGAGACTAAGGCAGTGGAATGCCACTTATTGGTGGATGCCTCAAAAGAGGGATAATTACTTTTGGTTCAAAATAAAATGGCATTGTTCTTGAGTAGTGGTTTAACAGATGAAATCATCATATAAGGAAAATCATTTTAAGAGCAGAATAGAATAAAAGACTACAGAGAGAGTATCGGTTGGCTTGTTAGAGAAGGCTTGGGATTTGGTTTTTGTGGGCCTAGAATAAGTGAGAAGGAATAGATTTTTAAAAATATCTTGGGTACAAAATGGGCTGTTTTCACGATAAAGGACTGAAAAAGAAGGCAAAATGAAAAAGTAAAAATGAACTTCCAAGATGTTGATGGCAGCAAATGAAGGTGATTGTGATGCTATTAGTAAAAATGGTGAGGTTTAGGAAACAGGAAATGAGAAGCAAACTGTTGGGCTTAACACATAAAGTTTCAGGGCCAGTTCAAACTTCAGTGAATCTTCTGGCAGTCTTGCTAACAGAACACAAATTGCTGGGACCACTCAGAGTTTCTGATCCCACAGGTTGCGAATGAACCAAGGGTTTCTGGGTACCAAACTCTGAGAACCATTTATGTAAGTCATATCCTTCAATGACAGTTAATGTTGATGGAGTAAGGGGGTCTGAGGCCAACAACATAAGTGTGGGAATTATCCGTATGTAGGTCATGGTTGAAACTGTGTTGTGGAAATTTCTGATTGATAGCACTTTCCATCATTTTTATACTCTCTATCATCTGTTTCCTTAATTATATTGCTGACATTAAAGCGAAATAAATGTTCCCTCTCTGGCAGCTGGGGAAAAGGGACTGATACTTTAAGAAATAAAAACACTGATTTTGAAAATAGTTGGATGTATAAGGGAATATCAGGCATAGCTTTCGGTGGATGTAGCAGACAGAGAGGTAGGAACAAGCTGCATGTGGTAGTAGGAATAAAGGACCTCTAGGTACTTGGCAGTCTACCTTAGAAACTTCCTTTCACCCTCTGTGAAGAAGCAAAAAGTAGAAAGTTAAAAGGAAAACTTAATAAGTCTACTTTGTATTTTAATTATTGTCAAGTACCCAGGTGCTTCAGTGAAGAGTTTCATGTACATATAAATTACTTCTGTGCCCTTGCATATTTGCAGAAATCTAAATGAGATGTTGTTCCATTTAAAATTTAAATAACTCTTTTGAGAAAATGCCAACCAGATTGCTTCAACTAGAAGCCAATGCATAAACATGTGTTTGTTATTTACTTGTTAATGTGTTCGGCATCTTGACATATTTTGATGTTTTTCACATGAAACCTGAAGTCTTCTATAGTGTGACTTGATGTCCCTACAATGGTGTGCAAAGAAATAAACAAACAACACTGGAAGACACACAGTACATGATTCACAGAAAGACTTTTTCCTTTTCCACTTCCAGAGGTGATGGTTACCAAATGTGATGTTCCATTGTTCCCAAAGGGTTCAGATCTGCCTAAACTCACACTTTTTACAAAATGGCAGGTTCAGACCCACAAGTGCAGCTCTTTAAGAGTGACTCAGCAGAGGGAAGTTCGCCTGAGACTTAAGGGGTGAACTTGGCTTTGTTCAGCAGGCTCTGGCTGATTGAGTCAGCCTCGGTTCTGGCAAAGCAGCTGCTGGCAGAAATGTGCACTCATTTCGCATTCTCTGTATTCTGATTGGAACTTACCTCCTATAAGAATAATTTGAAGTTAACTAGGGGTGGGGGGAAGTTTAAGTTGAATGCTTAATACTTGAAAATGCACAACTTCCATGCTCCAACAGGGAGAAAATCTGACCAAAAACAGATTATTAAAAAGAAAAAATGCCCCTAGGGTTTCTTGGACGTAAAATTGTTTTTTGAAAACAACATTATGATGAGTTAAGAGTGAATGAATCAGAAACATACGGATTAAATTTTCCCTGAAATTTACATGGATTTGAAAGTCATGGAGAAAAGGGCACTTGGCAAGATACCTTTGAGATTTTATCCAACCAAAAACATTTGAGAAATAATCTGAGGTGCTTTGGTGGACACAAAACAGTGCCAAATTCTTTCACTTTTATAAACTGCACTACAATAAAAATGAAAAAGAAAATGACCTAATTGTAATTTAATGAAGACATGAAATACTGCTTGTACAGCAGCTAGCAAGCTCTGCAGATAAGCACCAGCTTTTTAAGAGATCAGGATATGGGTGGTGGTGGTTTAGTCACTAAGTAGTGTCCAATTCTTGGGTGTTTGAGAACAAATCTCAGTCAAGTAGGAGCAATAGTTTTGCAAGCTAGAAATGCTGCAGGCCTACAGATACAGCCTGAACACAAGGTGAGGCTGGGAGGGAACATTTTATTTGCTGGCCATTTTTCTTCCTCACCTAGAGGAAATTAAGATCAACACCAACAATAACTGAAATATAATTTTAAGAAGAACACACAGAGGTGCCTATTTATATTATATTACCAGTTTCCGGTTTGTTTGTTTGTTTCGGTATTTTTCTTACACAGCATGTCAGTAAGATCAAAGTCGGGCTGAGACTGCTGCAAGGGCCTCTGGGCTTCTAGTTAATATCAGGTAAGACAGAGCCAGATCTGTACAGACACTGGCATTTTAACAAGTCAAAACAAGCTTTGAGTTACTTTATAAGCATTTACAAAGTCATTAACAAAATGTTTACGAGGAAAATACATTAAAAATCTCAGTTTTATGGTTTTCATTGTGCTAAGTATTTTTTCAGCGTCAGAAAAGTTCTTCGTGTAACATTTTTTCCCCATGCCTTTTTTCGGAGGAGCAAATACTAACGTCCCATTCATACAAGATGCATATGAGATCCTATTCAATAATTACATTTGTGTAATAGCTTAGAAATAACTACTATATGAAGACATACATTTTCTAAATATTCGCTGTTTGGTTGTAAAGAGAGGTAAAGAAGGGGAAGCATTTATGGATATGGAGATCTGAAAGGATGTAGTATTTAATCCATGGACTTAAAATTTGAACTTACTTTGTAGATACAAGCAAGGACATTAGAAATCTTGACTTTCTTCAGACTTGCTCTTGATCCCAGGTAGGTAAACTCACTTTTTCTTACCTTGCAGATAGGTGCTAGCTCCTCAGAAGAAAGGCTCCTGTGAGCATAAGATCTATCATAAGCACTTCACTTTCTGACTAATGAGCTAGTAATAAGGGCAGTTTTTAAGTGGAAACCAAGGTGAACTGGGGAGTCATTTACAGAGCAGATCCTTCTAGGTGTGTGCATTATTACTTAGGCAGACTAAATTAGTTGTATAAATAACATTTGAAATACTTGAAACCTAGTCCCTCTGGCTTTTTAACTCCAGTAATATCATATTATATGCAGGGAAGAGGAACTTGGAAATGACACACAATGCAAAAGTTAGCTCAGAAGACAGTAACAGAGACCCAAGATACAAATTCTGGGTTTCTGTTAAGTCTTTCTTTAGAGAAAATAGTGTATCCAGCTGAAGGGGATAAAGCCCTTTTGTTTCCAGAGAGGAAGGCGTGAGCCATTCATGAATGTCAAAATATGCAAAGTTCATTATAATATACTGTTCTATTTTCTCACAAAGCAAAAGCAAAACCACAAATGGACATCAGTGTACCTCTTCAGACATGCAGTGATTATCTCTCTCACCTAGTACATTTTACTATTTCTGGTACTTTCTGTGTCTGTTTTGCAGTCAGCTTTTATGTGTTTCCATGTAGAACTCAACAGGGGAGCTCAGCTGCCTTACAGAGTAGAACCTTTGTGAACCCCAACATACCACTTTTCAATACATCAGAGATTTCTATGTCTTAACTGAGAGCCGTGGATTTTTTTATACCAATTTGCTTCATCTGCACCTCTATCTTTGGCTTTGACAACTGACTTTCTTTTCAGGGCCTGTTTTTAAAAATGAATACAATTTTTGTCTCTTTATCATGTTAGAACATTTCTGGCATGTTCCACACTAGGAGAAGAAAAGATGCTACATCGAGGTGTGTCTGCTGAATGAATGACTGGGCTCATTCTTAGAAAAGTGACCAGTTCTCACCAGTAAGTTTCATAGCATATGCAACTCAAACTGGAGTTTCAGCCTGGAAGTAACCTCCTCTAGCAGAATTTTCCAATACTATCTCCCACCCCAAGTTGCCCACCTTCTTATCAGTTTGTGCTTATACCTGTGTGTTCCTATGGCAACCTGAACATTGCCCATCACAGCTCTTGTCACTTTCCATTGAGATTGTCTGTTTACTTATGTTTCTATCATATAGATTGTAAGCTTCTTGAAGGCAAGTACTATATTTGACCTAGTTTATTCATTTCTGTAACTGAAGCACATAGAAAGGTGTCTGGGACAAGGCAGAAACTCAATATGTTTTAATATTTGAATAAATGTATCTGGGTGACAGTATATATAATGTGATAGTAAATGAGATGTGATATTTATTAAAAGGCTGTATACATTTAAAAGTATGAAAACATGACTGGTATCAAAGTGAAGTGAAGTTGCTTAGTTGTTTCTGACTCTTTGCGACCCCATGGACATAGCCTACCAAACTCCTCTATCCATGGGATTCTCCACGCAAGAATACTGGAGTGAGTTGCCATTTCCTTCTCCAGAGGGTCTTCCCAATCCAGAGATCAAACCTGTGTCTCTGGCATCCCCTGCAAGTGGATTCTTTGCCATCAAGCCACCTGGGAAGCTGTGTACCTTTTCCTTTAGAAACAATATTCAACAATACATTAATCCATTTTCTTCCATCTTTAATTTTCTTGTATTCCTCAGTGTTGAATACACCATTGACTGCTTCAGAATTCATTGAGAAACCACTGAGGCTAAAACTTGCTGCTTTCAGCATGCCAAGTGATATCCATTTCTGTCTCAAGATGTCACATTAAAGAGACCCATGCTTTTTATCACTAACAGCAACATTTTTTCATTTTTTCCAATTTTTATTTTATAAGATAATAAGGTAAAGGTTAGTGAAGATTTAAATTTGTACAAACAGTGCTGTATGGGCCAGAAAGGTGACTGTGCCAGAACAGCTGAGGTTTGGCAGGCAGCAGTAGACTCCCACATGCAATCCATCAGCAAGTTCCCCGCGATCTTCTTCCAAAGCATGCCTTGTATATATCCACTTCTTTTCCACCCTGTTACAGGCGCCATAGTCAAGGCATCATCACTCCTCCCTATCCTGCTGTATTAGTCTCCTAACAAACCTTGCTTTGAGTTCTGCCCCCACAGAGTATCCCATATAGCATAGAGTGGCCAGAAAGATCCTTTAGAAATATGTCACTGGCTTAAAATCCTCATTGGCTTAGAAATAAAACTGATTTCTTACTCTGTTGCACAAAGACCTCGCTGATTGGACCAGTCTGCCTCTCTGACATCATCCTGCACCATCCTTGTGTACTCTTCTCCTGCCCATTGGTCTTCATTTTGTCCCCAAAACACCAAGGGATACCTTAAGGCTCTGCTCCCGCTGCCTGTAATATTTTCCTTTCCTCTTCAACACCCTCTCCCCCTTCCCCTTTTTTTTCAGATCTCAAGCTATCTGTCCTCTAAAGCAGCCATCGCTCTTATTTTGCATCTTGCGTGGAAGTCATTGCTCTGTACTAACTTTCCTTTTGGCTGTTGATTGTCAGTTTTTCATAAGCATGAAGCTCTTTGACAGCAGGAACCTGTCTGTGTCTCTTGGGGAAGTGGAAGCCATTGGTTAATGGGTAGTTCTCAAATTTTCTTTCCGCAAACCAAAAGCTGATTACATCCTTAAAAAGAAAATCAAGTCAAGGAGATTCTAAATGCTGACAAACTCCCTTTGTTCATGATTGTCTTCCCCCAACCCCCTAAATACATTGGGTTATTAGAAAGGTAAAGCGTGTATGAAATACTATAAAAGGGACTGCACATATACAAAAGGGTAATGAAAGTGAAAACATGGAACTTAATATATGAAACATTTAACACAGTGCCTGACACATATTAGGAGCCAAAATCTGCTCATAGGTTTCCATATTTATCATACATTATTCACTAATAGCTTTATACATTCACTCAGTAGATGTCATCCACCAAACCCAGGAGCACCAGTAGATATTGATAGTAAACGGAGCAAGTCTTCAAAGAGGAGTAAGATGTAAATCCAACCAGTAGCTAAAGGCCAGAAAAGCCAGCCCAGAATTTCAGTGGTCCAGAATTGAATATATTAATATATAAACTTTTCTAAGATGAGAAATTTGATAGAAGATTATTAAAAGATTTAAGTATGTGCTTGATCTTAGAATGTCTATTGATTTTCTATACTCTTAAAAGTGAGAACTAAATCTGCAAATTTGCTGCATATTTAAATATTATTCCAGTTACTACAACGATATAACAGATAACCACACAAGTTAATGGCATAAAATAATGAGTTATTATGCTCACAAATTCTAGGTCAGTAATTCAAGAAAGGTACAGTTGATTAGTTCTCACGGAGGACTCTTTTGTAATGGGAGTCAAAAGACATTCATCTGAAAGTTTGACTGTGGCTTGAGGACCTACTTCCGAAGTGGCTCCCTGACAGGTGTGACAAGTTGACCAGGTGCTTCAGTTCTCTCCATATGGGCCTCTTCAAAGTACGGCTTTGGTGACCTCATAATATGTGCTTGGCTTCCCCCAGAGTGATGATTCAAGAGATCAGACAACCTTGAGAGTCATACACTGTTGTTCTTATAGTCTGTTGGTGACACATAGCCAGTCTGAATTCATAAGAGAAAATGACACAAGGATGTGGATAACAGGGGATGTGGATCATTGTGGGCCATTTTGGAGGCTTGCTAATGCAAATTTCATTAAATATTTGCTTTGGGGGTAGATAATATGCTTAAAGGATGCCCAGGGACCATAAAAGAATTTTTCTGTAACTAAAGTTAAAGAAAATGAATCACTTGTAGCCATCAATGTTGTAATTTTAAAAATATTTCATGTATTTTTATACTTTTTAAATAAAATCTTATTTTTAAAATGAAAGTTCATAATTATACAAAAGAATACAAAATTGTACTAATCATAAAAATTCCAGATATCTTTTAGATAGCATCTTTCATTCATTCATTTAGCCAAACATTCATTTTACTAAAATTTCTTGAATAACTGCTCTGTACATAGTCCTGTGAAAGCAGCTATAAAAAAATGATTTTTATCATCCTCTTTTCTAAAAGAATTTAGGCCAATAAATGTATTGGTGCTTTGACCAAGAAATTACAGAAAGGAATGACTCTGCATAGATTGCTGCCTTAAAAAAAAAAATTGTTCCAAAAAAAGTTTTGGAACATTTAGACCTATTTCCTGACAGTTTTCCACTGTTCCTTCCAGTGCAAACCCACAGTTAGGGGGGAGGGGTAGGAGCCTTAAAACTTGATTTGAATAATCACTAGTTTTAATGTATAGTATAATTTTGATCTAAAGACACATACTAGCATACACACACAAACATGCATGCACACGCATGCCCCACATGCATACACACAACTTGTAAGGCGTAGGGTTGACAAAAGTTGTGCAGCTGCATTTTGATCTCCAGGTTCTTCTCTGAAAATCAAGTCCAGATGACTGTGAACCAAGCTGACTGTAGGAAGGAGAGAACAGGTTTGAGCAAATGTAGACCGACTCTGAAACTTCATGGAATCTGTTTGGAATAAACCAAATTTTGTAGATCTCTCCAAATTTTGCTTTGCCTAACACCAGGGAGATCATTTTTCCAATAATTTGAAAGCAGAATAAGTTTGAGAACTAACTTCTGCAGTTTCTCAGAACTTAAGCTGTGCAGATAAAGCAACACTCTGATAACTTGCTTAAAATCTTCGCAAGTATCTATAGAAGGATTTCATTACCCTTCGAGGTATGAATAGCTCCAGATGGGTGAGAGTAAGGGGGTGTTTGGTGAAGTTTTTTTGAATTTTACCAAACCAGAAGCATTTGAAAACTACCTGGAAATAAATGAGCCCAAACTACTGCTGGATTTATAACAGATGCTATGCTACAAAACTGAGCATATTCAAAATTTATGAAAAGAACCATTCAATAATAGCATTGGAGACTGCCACATTGCAGACAGGTGTTCCATAAATAAGTCCATAAGCTCTGTATTTGCATTTCTAGCATGGTGTTCTTGCGAAATTCAGTCAGAATGGCTTTTGAGCACAGTTAAATATATACAAACTTACAATGAAAGTTTTGTGCCTACACAAGATATTTATGTTTGCACATAGCAATGACATTCCTGGATGATCTGACGTTATTTTTAACCCAATTATTAATAAAGGTGGCTAGCTTGAACAAGTTGCTGTGATATAAACTGACATAGCTTCTTCATCATGGGTTAAAAAAATAGCAATCTATTACAGGAAGTGAAACCTGATTGCATGAAACTGAACCCACACAAAACTTAAAACTGTTCAGATAAACAGTTTCCTCCAGGAAAACTTTCCTATAACCTTCTATGGACATTGAATGTTTAGTACAAATGTGAGACAAACTTTTCAGTCAGAAACTTTACAAATAGGATATTTGTCTTATAAGAAAATTTTTGTTTCTTCTCCTTTCAACTACAAGGTCATAATTTTTTCTTTATGCCTGCTTACTTTGGAGACACATTTATTATGTAAGAAAGAGAATTTGGAAAAACTCATCATATTATACACACCATTCTGTTTGTCAGTGTTTATATAAATATTCATTCACAGGCCTGATCATCCTTGTGACATAATGTACTCTGACACACATAACATTAGTAAAATTGATTTGAGAAAGATTTCTCCTCTTTTCTATTACACCAGAGTTTTTGCTTTGAATAAATTAATAATCATTTAACTCACAGCAGTGAGTAAGATGCCCAAGAATGACTGAAAGGAAAAAGGTTGTCTCCTATCAGACCTTCCCCTTGACCTTACCAAGAGAACATTGACAAAACAGTGGCAACCAAAATCAAACCCCCCAAAACAGGCCAAACTGAGACCAGGAAATAGTGATGGGTCACCGCTACCTATGACAGATGTCATGGCACAGCACCTGGCTAGAATGGGAATCTAGATAAGATATGAATCAAATTTAGTTGTAACTCAAGAGTTAATACTTAGAGATGAGACTGGGGGAATATGTCAGATTCATTTAGGACAATTAAGGGAATATGAAAATTCACAAAGAAGAAAGTAAAATCTACCAGTAATTGCACCTCTCAACTGTAATCTTTATTAAATTTCAGGGTATTAATATAACATTAAAAAAATAGAGATCATATTTTGTGAACTCTTTATTGCCATTTTCATGTATCAACAGTTATTTGTGTTTAGAATGGCTATAAAGTATTTCATGGCATTAAAGTATTTTACTTAACAAATCCTTTATTGCTAGACTTTTACCATATACAGATTTGGTTGTACTGTATCTAATTTGGAATTGTTGCTTTTTCACTATTAGAAGTGATGCTGCGATTTGGATTAATTTATGATTGTAAATAAATCTTTGTATATGGTGGATTGCTGTTATTGTTGTTTAGTCACTAAGTCATGTCCAACTCTTTTGCAGCCCCATGGACTGTAGCCCACCAGGCTTCTCTGTCTATGAGATTTCCCAGGCTAGAATATTGGAGTAGGTCTCTATTTCCTTCTTCAGGGGAACTTCCTGACCTGGTGATTGAACCCGTCTCCACCAGATTCTTTACCACTCTGACACCAGAGTGAGTTGCTAAAAGTGAAATTGCTAGGCTTGTGGGTTTGCACATTATTTTTTTGGCGTCTGTAGAGTATTGAAAGTGTTCTCCTAGGCAGATTATATGACTGATAACTGAACCAGCACTACAGTCATGTGGGTCTCTTTCCAAGGCCTCAGCCCCATTCCTTGTAACTGTGCCTCAGTAGTTCTTACAGGGATAGCATCCAAGGCTTAGCATTTGGGAAAGAAAGGGGAAAGTCCAGCCAGACTTGAATGCAATCACAGCTCCTCAGATTTCTCTGCTTATCCTATATCATCTGATAAGGGGAACACATTACAGACAGGAGAACCACTGGACAGTGTTAAGTGGCAGAAAGCCAGATGAAATTAAGCTTCATAATTTTTATCTTAAGACTGGGAGAAATTTATTGAGTTTCTGAAGGTTATGTAAGCAACTCAAGCCTTGACCTGAGAATAAAATGCAAGCTGGTGACTATTCAGATAATTACCAAACCAATTTTTCTTTCTAATAAAAGTAACTCCCTTTAATTTCTAGGTTAATTTAAAATTAATAAAAGATGGTAGGTGAGTAGCTCAGAAGGCTCCTACCTTCTTAATCTGTGATCCAAACAATAGCAAGCCTCTACTAGTGACAAGGGAGCTAGAACTGCGTCTTCTTCATGGCCATAACTCAGGACTTGTGGCAGAATTTCACACGTCTAAGAAATTCAGTCAGATCAATATCTTGCGACTTTTTAAAATGCCCCGATGAATAGAAAACTAGAGGGTGGGGGTGGGGTTGGGAGGAAGCACCTAGACAGGCACTGTAAATTGAAATGATTGGATGACTTTGATGATGTTTAGTCATTCTGTGGTGATCACAGATTACCTTTCTAAATTTACTTTCTGGCTTTCTTCACATATTATATAACTGGGAGGCAGCACACTTTTGAGAAACACACTGAGCAGGGAAACCGAGATTCCTGGCTTTGCTACTAACTATCCCAAAGATTTGGGATAATTCCCTTAACTCTTCCAGTCCACTGTTACTTAACTTGTCATGTAGTAACTTATGTTTATAACAAGCAAATACCACTAATTAACATAGATAGGAGCCAGGTTAGCCTATATGGTGATTAAGATATTTGACAATGATGCCTAATTATAGGTTCAAATCCTGGCTGTATACCACTTAATAACCATGCAACTTTGGGAAATTTGCTTAACCTCTCTGTATGTCAGTCTCCTCACTTAAAAAACACAATTATAGTAGAATCTACTTCTAAGAGTTCATGTGAGAACTCAATGATATTGTTCGAGTGTGCCACCTGACAAGCACCCACTAACTGTTAGCTGTCACTAGTGTGTACTCATTATAGTTTGGTAGAAATTTATTAAATAAGACCCTTTAATTCATCTAGTGTAGAAATTACTTGGACTAAGTTTTTATTGCATCTATTTGAGCACTATTTAGTCTAGCTTGGTATCTTTACTAGCAGTAATGATTTGTTTATGTCGTTAAATTTGCTTCATTTTCTGAATAACCTTTTTTTTTTACTTAGAGCATCATTTTATCTTTGTCTTCTTGTTTCAAAGAAAAACACTGTAAAAACTGCTTATATTAACAATATCCAATTAGCTTTTAAAATATGCTTCAAATTTCACAAGAGCCTAATTTGTAACTTAGTTTTGAAAAATTACTTTGATTCACATTATTTTGTTAATAATAGTTTAGACTACACACTCTACTACAGGGAAGTTTATCTTTATGTGACTACATTTGGGTCAGCCTTTAAGGGAGATTAGTCATCAGAAAAGAAGAGAAGCCTCATTGCAGCATGATTCACCCCAAAAGGGTCCTTCAGTTGTTCTCAGAGGGCACTTAGATGAAGAAGCAAGGCTTTTCACAAATGTAAAAAGAGTACGTATCAGTATCCAAAAGTTAATGCCGTATCTTACATTGCTTCAGTTTTCATGTGCTAAAAGTCAAATTAAATAATAAGCTGCCAACATAAATTCAGATAGCGCCCTGCAAAGGTTTTAATATTTTGATAGTGGAATAGTCTTCCATGTCAAGAGGAAATATGGTAAAACAATACAAGCCACTAATGAAGCTAATAAGAGTTTACTAGGTAAGGTACATTGCTGTAACTTTCTTTCTAAATCTTAGAAGCTGATTAAAGACCGATTGAGAAAAAAGAAAACCATAGTATAAGCTGTTAAAAAACTCCATTATTTGAGTTGATGAAAGAGTGGCAGCTAGTAAAATAGACACAAAAGAAATCCGTTTTCTTTCTTTCTTTCCTTCTATCTGCCTATCTTCTATCATTATCTATCTATTTAATTATACTGGCAATTAAAAAGATAAATCTGTCACTCTCCCACATTTGTGATCTTTTAGTTTTTCTTAGATTTATATCAACAAGGTAAAGAAACAAAACCATTTCTGAAAAAAAAATCAATAATCCTTACCCCCACTTGGTTAGTTAAGAATAGATTTTTCTTCAAAATACATTTTTGAAGTGAGTTACTGAAGTAGATGTAATTTATGATTATTTGCCTCAACCTGCATGTAAAAAGGGGTGATTTTGTATATTTTTATCTCTCTTTTATCATACCTAAGTAAAACTGGGGATTATTTTAAATTCCATGTTTAAAACACACAATGCAGGGAAATCAGAGCAATAACTGAATTTGAACATCAAGCATTCTGATGAGGATAGCATCTCATCAATTTGAAGTGTTTTCTAAATATGCAAAGTGATTAAAAGATATAAGTTAAAGGAGAATTTCAATACCAATTTTTTTTTTTTTTTGGCCAAGGAAGATTTTACTGAGAATCAGGGACATAGCCACAAGACAGGGAAGCACACAGGACTGCAAACTAAAACCCAGTAGCCAGCAAGGGCCCTCTGGGCCAGGAACACTGCTTCCTGGGGTCCTCACCATCTCCCACCAACAGACACACAAGACTGGGCAGCCAGGGGAGGGGGCAGTGGCTCTGGGGTCCCAAAGAGTGAGAGGACATATGATGCCTCATTATGAGTGACAGGGCAGGGAGGTAAAATGGAGCAGGGTCCATCACTGCTGAAGACCACCCCCTCCTCTCAGAGCCAACACAAGACAGAGGACTGAGCCACTTACTGGCTGGTGACCAGCTGATGTCTTCTCGGCATTCATCTGTCTACCGCTGTAGTGAGCCTCTGCCGCTCTGGGGGAATTCCCCCTTTCTCCTCCACATGCTCCTTGATTTGTTCCACTTGTCTGTGGGTTCAGTGTCAATCTCAATCTCTTTTCTGCAGTGCCTTGACTTTAATTAGCATCTTCCTCTCCGTTTGGGGCTGCACACAGATAAATTGCTGCTTCTACCGCTGCGGTTGCCGATGCCTCTCTCAGTCCCAATTTTTGACAGTAAAGCATTTCTGAATTTCATGCAATAAAAGGACCTTACTTGTAACATTTTCCCATAAAACTTTATGTGATTCAAACCACCAAATTGATTTTATCCAAAGTAAATTTAAAAATAAATTGTTTGAAATTCATATATCAACAGCTAAAGATGAAAAGGAATGTATATATGACGCTGGATCAAAGCAGTTAGTGAGTTATAAATGTCAAGTGTATTAGGTGTGGTGTAACAGAACAAAAGTAGAAAACATAATTTAGTTCTCAAGATAATTCATACATGTATAAATTCTATGGTTCAAGCCAGTATCTCAACAGTAGAAAGATGCGCACGTTACGGTGAAGGCATTGCAAAATGCTCATTACATGGGTTTCTGTGAAGGACAAGCAATGTCTCCATGTTACTATATAGTCTAATTCTAACCATTTCTGACTTTCCAAAAACCATGTTTTGGGACCATGCTATTTTACTGACTTGCAAAATTGTCTGTTGTTCAGCCCCTAAGTCATGTCTGATTCTTTTGCCACCCATGGACTGTAGCCCACCAGACTCCTCTGTCCATGGAATTTCCCAGGCAAGATTGCTGGAGTGGGTTGCCATTTTCTCCTCCAGAGGATGTTCCTGACCCAAGGATCAAACCTACATCTCCTGCACTGGAGGCAGATTCTTTACCACTGAGCCATCAGATAAGTGAAGCACGTAAAGTCGCTCAGTCGTGTCTGACTCTTTGTGACCCCAGGGACTGCAGCCTACCAGGCTTCTCAGTCCATGGGATTTTCCAGGGAAGAGTATGGGAGTGGGTTACCATTTCCTTCTTCAGGGAACCTTCCCGACCCAGGGTTCCAACCCGGGTCTCCTACAATGTAGGCAGACGCTTTACCCTCTGAGCCACCAGGGAAGCCCAGGAGCCATTGGATAAGTCTCCAGATTGTCTGAACTGGGTTTTATTGTTACCTTACTTCTTACGGAGAGACATTTCAAGAAATACTAGTATGAGCTGACATTTCTGAAAATGTTGCCTTCTTTATCTCCTACTGCCTCTTCAACTAGAAAAGTTCCCTGGGGAACTTTTTTCTTCTGTAAAGGAATGAGATTTTTTTTTTTCTTCCTTTTCTTGCTTTGTCTTCCTGGAAGCTCAGAGCCAAAGTTGTTCTCAAAATATAACAGCTCTGTTGGATCTTAGGACCTACTTACATGTATTTTCCATTGTGTTCTCTTTTTCCTCTCCTGGACCTGTTTTCACTTTAGAATGTAATGAATTCTTTGTAGAAAGGTCATGGCTGGAGAGCTAGCTAGCTAGCTAGATGTGATTGATAGGTCTGAGGAACATGGCAGGAATCAGACTTAGTTGAGGTTAATAAACAAAGTCTACTGGTATGAATCAGAATTAGTTGAGGTTAATAAACAAAGTCTACTGGGAGAGAACAAGTTATTAAAAGTAATATTTTATGTCAATGGTAAAAGTGTATGTTTCTTCACTAGTGAAAATGCAGGCAAATGAGAAAAACATAGAATTTCTACAGTCCTACCAGCTAGGTGGATCAGATGGTAAAGAATCTACTGCAATGCGGGGGACCCAGGTTTGATCCCTGGGTTGGGAAGATCCCCTGGAGGAGGAAATGGCAACCCACTCCAGTATTCTTGCCTGGGGAATTCCATGGATAGAGGAGCCTGATGGGCTACAGTCCATAGGGTTGCAAAGAGTCAGACACAACTGAGTGACTAACACTTTCATTTTTCACCAGCCAGAGATATCTGCTGTTAGTTTTTTGGTGTCATTCTCCTTAATATCTTGTCTCCATGAAAAATATGCATCAGGTAGACTTCTTGGCCTCCCCTGTGGCCATCTGAAGAGCCATCCTTTACTCAACACTCCTGGGGTACAGGCGCTGCCCTGGGCAGTTCCCATACACCAGCATATCATTCTCGAATCTGGGCGAGGAGTACTATCTCTGCCCACCAACTGTGAGTGAGGAAACTGAGACACAGAGAGACTATGTAATTGGCCTAGAGCTAATAATATTTAAACTCTGGTTTCAGCCTAGGCCGACTGACTTGAAAGTATATGCCTTGCCCTGAGCTACCATTGAGAACAAGTATTACATTTATTGAAAATCCTTCTAAGTTCAGTGTACTTAAACCTCTTTCAATGTACCTGATTAACTGGAAGCTCAATTCTTTTCCTGAGATAAATCTCGTGACACTACCCTTCTGGAAACTTCTGGGAGGGTTGGGCATGATGCCTCGCTGCACATATTCAGAGCCCTTGCCTTCAACTCTGTACTTTCACATGCTAGGGAACACTATTCTTATTCATTGTGTCATTTACTACTGCACATCTTGATACTGTGTAGCCTTCAAAAACAAAAAGCACTTGATAGTCAATAAGAAAAAAACTCACTGGAGAAACCACAAAGGATAAAATGCATAAAAAGAAGTTCATAAAAGGAAAAATATTATCTGTTCAATAAACATATAAAAATGTGTTCAACCTCATTTTTAATTTTTAAAATACAAGTACAAATAGAAACCAATCTCAGCTTCCTCCCTTCCCTGTTGATAAACTGGCAAGCCAGAGCATTTGGGTGTGAAGAAATAAGCATTCTCATAAACTGTTAATAAGAGAAAGGTTGGTAGCAAATTTTTCTGAGATAATTTGGCATTATTTATCAAATGTTTAAAGAATTGGCCTTTTGATTTTGCAAAATCACTGCCAAGCATTTATCCTGAGGCTATCTTGTGTGTTTATACAAAGATAGATGATAAATGCAATTTTTTGTAACTTTTTTATAATATAAAACTGAAAACAACCAAAGTACTTATAAATAGTAGATTAGATTTATACATTTATTGGATCATGGTTGTTCATGAAATGAAATATCACTCAGTTGTTAAGAAAGATGATGCCTATGTATACACTGGTGGTGATTTAGTTGACTGCTAAGTTGTGTCCAACTCTTACGACCCTATGGACTGCAGCCTTCTAGGCTCCTCTGTCTACAGGATTTTCTAGGCAAGAATACTGGACTGGATTGCCATTTCCTTCTCCAGGGGATTGTTCCAACCCAGGGATCAAACCTGGGTCTCCTGCACTGCAGGCAGATTCTTTACTGACTGAGCTACCAGGGAATCCCATGTATATACTAAGATTTGTATATACTGTCTGTACATACCAAACAGAGACTCAGCTTAGTGATTAGAAATAGATTTTGAAACCTTAGTGCAGATTCTGGAGCCATACCTCCATTCAAAACCTGGCCCCACCACTACAGCATGTATTACAATCTCTGTGTGCCTCACTTTGCTTGTCTGTTAAGTGGACACAAGAACAGTACCCATCTCATAGGTTTTTATGAGGATTAAAGGATTCAGTGTTTGCAAACTGCTAGATGATGGCTTGACACATAGAAAGCATTACATAAAATTTTATGAAATAAAACAAATACTGATATGAAAAGTTAAACTACATGGAGTATAAAGTAAAATGAGGCAGAAGACTGTAATTCCTTATATCTTAAAAAAAAGAAAAAAACAACCGATAAAAGTGAGATCCATACTTGCATGAGAATACATTTCTGGAAGCCACCACAAGAAATGTTGCATTTATCCCTGGGATATGGAAAGAAGGTAGATGGTCTCAGAGCTCTTTCATCTTCACCCTACTTACAGTTTGGAGTTCTTTTGTTTGTATTTCATGAGCAACAGCTCCTGGTTTTGACAGATTTTATGATAGGCAGAAGACTGGTTTGCCCCAAACTCACAGAGGACTTCTGCCAGGTTGTGGTGGATTGAATGCCGCAGGCCAAGCTCACATAATCTCATCTCTGACTCAGCCAACATATCAGTACTAACACACACACACACACATTCACGTACACTCACATGCATACTCACATATATGCATACATATATACATATGGTACAAAATTACAATCAAGTGATAAACACTAATTTTTGTCACTGTATTTTTCAGTTAATGATTTTTTAGGAGTACGCTACCATTTCATTAAATTTTCTTTGAAAATATCATTTTAACAACTGCATGATGTTCTACCATGTACACATCCCACATCCTTTCCTGGAATGTTTTATGGGACAAAACAGACCTAGTTGAACAGAGAATAAAGTCAGGGTGTTGGGTGAGGAAGCCCTGCACTGTGTTTCCACTGCCTCCCTTTTCTTTTTTTTACTGGCCCGTGACATTCCTTGCTCGTCATTATAAAAATGCAGCCAAGCTAATTCACTTAAGGCACAGATTACTGATATGGTGGGGGAAAAAATAGATACTGATTTGGAAAAAAAGTCTGTATTTTAACAGAGAGCTAACCATTTATCTAAAGTGTAATTTTCAGTGGTAGATTTCCAGTCATCAGGAAGAAGAGTAAGGGAGGATTGAGTAGAATGGACAAAACAATGAGAGTTAACATTTGCCATTTAGGCTCAGGAAATGTTGGTTGAATTGAAACATTTGGAGGTTGGCACAGATAGGCCTTCAATTTATCTTCCTTGGATTGTTGCAAATCGCAGCAGCATACAAACCATAGGAAGTAAACGAGTCACAACAATAACAGGAAGTCACAGAGAGTTCTGGAATATAAAGCACTAGCTTTCCAATTTTGTCCACTCATGCTTTCTAGCTTTGTTATAACCTTGGGCAAGATTACTTGATTTCTCTGTGCTCGCTTTTATCATCTACACAATATGATCTACCCTCAAAGATACTGTGAGACATCAAGGCTCAACGCGCTTCTTGATTTCAGGCTTTCCTTGCAGGGAAGGCTGAATGTCAGACTAGACAACACAGAAAGCCCTTGACAATAAATGAAAATTCAACACAGACCATCTAAGTGGGCAACTGATCCTAGCCTCACTTTGGTAATCAGTATATAAACTCATGGGTTAACTTAATTGAATGTCCAATGACTAATTCCTGACACTTTTAAAATGTTGGAGTCATCCTTTTCCAAAATTTTTATTTATTTATTTTGGTCATGCCACAAGACATGTGGGATCTTAGTTCCTCGACCAAGGATCAAACCTGTGCCCCCTGCATTGGAAGTTCAGAGTCTTAACATCTTGACCACCAGGGAAGTTACCCACTCCCTTAGCACTTTCATTGTCACTGAGAGGAGAAGCAGAAGGATAGAAATACTTCTAACATTTGGGAGCAAAATACATTTGTTTGATTACCTCCTTTAATCCTAAAGTGGCTGTTTTAATGTAGATTCTTTACACAGAGAGAGATGAAAGCTTAGCACTTACCCAGATGCACATACTTCAGAAGGAGTATAGCTGGAATTAAAATTTGAAAGCCTCTATTTGTGGCTCCACACTGCCTAGGTGATTTTCAGAGGTCTGTAGAGGCACATACAAATTAAGCATTACTATTATCATATTACTCAAAAGGTTATAAAACCAAAGTAGCGTGAGTCACCAAAATGAGAGTGACTCACCAACATCTCTATTGTGAGAACTTTTTGTTCGGGAAATCTTCCCTCAACATGGAAGGGACTAATTTATGATGAAGTGTTTCATAAAATAAAACCATGATATGTCAGTGACTATAACTCTATATACCAGCAAGAGCTGGATTTTCCTATACAGATGACTAAGCTTCTTAGGAGCCTATAAAGTATATTTGATATAGATATTTACACACAGATATTTATGCATAGTTATTACATTTGTAAGATAAAATTGTATATATATTTTGTATGTGTAGACATGCACAAATATGTCTATTGTTATTGTTTAATTGCTAAGTCATGTCTAACTGTGTGACCCTATGGACTGTACTCCGTCAGGCTCCTCTGTCCATGGAATTTCCCAGGCAAGAATACAGGAGTTGATTGTCATTTCCTTCTCCAGAGGATCTTCCCAATTAGGGAATCAAACTCATATATCCTGCACTGGCAAGCAGAGTCTTTACCACTGAGCCACCTGGGAAGCCCCGCAAACACATATATGTATGTGTGTTAGTCTCTTAGTTGTGTCTGACTCTTTGCTACCCCATGTAGTGTATGTGGCCTGCTAGGCTCCTCTGTCCATGGAATTCTCCAGGCAAGAATGCTGGAGTGGATTGCCATTCCCTTTTCCAGGGGATCATCTAGACCCTGTGATTGAACCTGGGTCTCCCGCATTGCAGGCAGATTCCTTACCATTTGAACCACCAGGGAAGCCCATATATATATAAAGGGTATATGGTTGCACTTTTACTTTATACCTGGCCTATTGATAGTTAACACTAAGTAAAACTTCTGAAAATACAAACATTTAATTATTTTTCTTCCTCTTTGTCAAGTGAGCTGCGCATGTTCCAGCTCCTTCCCCAGAGAATCATCTTAGCATTATGTCCATTCATATCGTTTTGCCTTTCCCACTCATGTCATTCCCGTGGAAACCAAGGACGTGGATCTTATACACTTGTCTCCTCTTCCCTGTTGAATGTGGCCGGTGGTCTTCCCATCCATTCAACAATCATTTCTGAGTCCTTGCCTTTGTGCCACTTGCTGTGCCAGGCCAAGCTGGGTGAAGCACTAAACTTGTACAGAAGTAAGTCACTCTTTCTCCTCTCCAGAAACTCTCAGTTAAATGACATGAAGACACCCTGGGGCCATGCTAAGGGTGCAGCTGAGAGAGCTCCGTGAGATGGGAAGCTGAAGAAGGGAAGTCTCCTCCTGAAGGTAGAGGGCCAGTGACCATTTTTTGAGAAAATGTGGTCAGAAAGTGTAGAGAAGACCCCAGAAAGATGTGTGCTTAAAGAGTTTCAAGCCACATGGTTTTATAACACTCTTCAGCTGATTTTGAAAGGAAAGAGACAGAAAAAAACCTCTATATTTAAGAAAAGAAGCCTTGAGGTATTTTTTCCCCACCTTGATATTGACACCCCCACCTCCATCACCTGTGCCATCAAAAAGTCACCAAGCATAAATGGCTGGTCCTGAGCCATGGTGCCAACACCCCCTCACCCCCCCCCCTCCACCAAGTACTAACAGTCACAGCCTTTCTCCCCTGGTACATGCTACTTGTGAGGTGATGACTGGGGTCCTGCCTCATTCAAGTCAGACAAACGGGGAGTCAACTCAGCCTGTCATTTTGTAGCATTGCAACCTTCACCAACTTGCTTGAATTTTTGAATTTTCAGTTTCCTTACAGGTATAATGGAGGTATTAAAACTTGTCTTACAAAATTTTGAGGAAGGAATGCTGAAGATTGAAGAAAAAGATATATCTAAAGCACCTAGCCTAGTACTGGTATATTGCAAATATTTAAAACTATATTTAATGTTGTTTTGATTCTATACATGTATCATTTTCCTCCCTAGTCTAATCTTAATATCCATGATTTCTCATTTTATAGACTTTTTTTTTTTTTTTTACAGCATTATCCCCCCTCCACTGCCCTCTGTTTAAAACTGCCTCTTGACTCCATGCCGTCCAGAGCCAGTGTTCCTTGGCCTGATGCAGACTTCACTGGGTCCCTCCCTTAAAGGACTATCTGTGTCCGTTGGGTTTGTCCCCTTCCTCCATCCTGGTACTAAAACCTGCCCTTGGTCATTTACGTTCCTATTCTGGAATATTTTGTGGTTGTTAAAAAACACAATATGTGTGATGTGACTATACTGAAAAAGATCTACTAATGAGAAAGGGAAATACAGCTCTGGATGTATTATATGATCTCATTTTTGAGACAAAATCTACTCTTGTTGTTTAAAATTTTTCAAGAAGCATGTACTTTTACCATTTTGTGTGTGTATAATTTTAAGGAAGCTGATATAAGTTATAGGCATTGCAAAGACAGGTGAAATGGAAAATATAGGCTAAAATGAAGGGGTAATGGTAGGCAGTTCACTAAAGCTAGTGTTTTCCCACGTGGCTGTGAAAGGCATGTTTGGCAGATATTAATGGCTTTCTTTGTAGAAACAGAGGTGGCTTAATCAAGTAAGTCTGAGAAGCACCAAGTTAGGTGAAGTAAACAGGTGCACTTGCTTAACACAGGTTATCTCTATAGCTTTAAGGTGCTCCTGTTCCCTGTGCGTCTGAGAAGTGGAATAAAAGGTGTTCTGACAACACCATCATTCTCTATGGAGCAGGGGCAACGTTGCTTCCCAGGTAGTGCCAGTGGCTAAGAACCTGCCTGCCAGCGCAGGAGACAAAAGAGACGTGGGTTCGATCCCTGGCTTGGGAAGATCCCCTGGAGGAGGGTATGGCAACCCATGGAGAATTCCATGGACAGAGGAGCCTGGAGGCCTGTGGTCCCTAGGGTCACAAGATTTGGACATGACTGAAGCAACTAAGCACACAAGCCTAGCATTGGTTTCCCACTTGAGGTAGGACTCTCAGATCTTGAGAAATGCTGACCACAACTATTTCTCCCCTTAAATATCACTACTTTTATCTCATTCCCTTTTATTCACTTCCCATCTGTATTCCACCAAGTATTTGTATCAGACTGTTACCTTTAAGCTCAAAACTTTTTCCATTTAATAACTATTTTAAAAAAAATCTCACATAACATCCCTACAGTGATTCCAATTGGCCGAACTATTTCTCTGTTACTGGATGTTTACTTGGCTTTCATTTTTTTCTCTGTAATAAATAAGACTGCAGCAAGCAAAATAAATAAAACAAAATAAAATCTCAATGACCACTTAACATATAAACAACTTCTACAATTAACCCCAAACAAAAATCATACAGCTAAAAAAATTGTCTCTTCAATTTGAGAGAAAATTTCCTTTGCTTAGGAAAGAAAATTTCATTTTTAAAACAACTGCTTTTTAATTTGATCTTAAATTTGACACAACTGTCATTGTTTTGACTCATGTTCAGCAACTGAGTTGATCTTCATCATCACTGGTTCTCAGTTTAAGACCCATGGATCCCTGTGAGGTCCTTTCATATTAGCTGAGTTATTCATCCCTTCACTTGTTCCTTTTTATATCCATTTCCCAATTCCATCTCCTTTTCCAAGTTATTCTAATCTGCTTAAATTATTAGAATTAAATAGATTAGAATAAATATGTGCTACACAGTAGGATCTTGTCTATTTTATATATAGTAGTTTGTATCTACTAATCCCAAACTCCTAATTTATTCCTCCTCCACCCCCTTTCCCCTTTGGTAATCATAAATTTGTTTTCCATGTCTATGAGTCTGTTTCTATTTTGCAAACAAGTTCATTTGTATCATATTCTAGATTCCGCATTTAAGTGGTATCATGTGGTATTTATTTGTCTTTTTCTATCTGGCTGACTTTACTTAGTATGATAATCTCTATGTTCGTCCATGTTGCTACAAATAACATTATTTCATTCTTTTTTATTGCTAAGTAGTATTTCATTGTATATATATGCTACATCTTCTTTATCCATTCATTTGTCATTGGACATTTAGGTTGCTTCCATATCTTGACTCAGAGAAGGCAATGGCAACCCACTCCAGTACTCTTGCCTGGAAAATCCCATGGACGTAGGAACCTGGTAGGCTGCTGTCCATGACATCATTAAGAGTTGGACATGACTGAGCGACTTCTCTTTCACTCTTCACTTTCATGCATTAGAGAAAGAAATGGCAACCCACTCTAGTGTTCTTGCCTGGAGTATCCCAGGGACGGGGGAGCCTGGTGGGCTGCCATCTATGAGGTCGCACAGAGTCGGACACGACTGAAGCGACTTAGCAGCAACAGCAGCAGCAGCAGCAGCAGCATATCTCAACTATTGAAATATTGCTGCTATGAACATTGGGGCATATGTATCATTTTGAATTAGAGTTTTCGCCAGATATATGCCCAGGACTGGTATTGCTGGATCACACGGTAACTCTATTTTTAGGTTTTTAAGGAACCTCCATGGTGGCTCAGTGGTAAAGAATTCTACCAGTGATGTAGACAGGAGATGCTGGTTTGATTCCTGGGTCAGGAAGATCCCCTGGAGGAGGACATGGCAACCCATTCCAATATTCTTGCTGGAAAAATCCCATGGACAAAGGAGTCTGGCGGGCTACAGTTCACAGGGTCACAAAGAGTTGGACACGACTGAAGCTACTGAGCACACACACATACACAGCACAAGAAACCTCCATACTTTTTACATAGTGTGTGCTAAGTCCTTTGAGTCCTATCTGAGTCTATGTGACCCTATAGACTATAGCCCACCATGCTTCTCTGACCATGAAATTCTCCAGGCAACAATACTGGAGTGGATTGCCATGCCTTCTCCCAAGGGATCTTTCTGACCCAGAGATTGAACCCATGTCTCTATGACTCCTGCATTGGCATGTGGGTTCTTTACCACTACCACCACTTGGGAAGCCCTTTTTTTCACAGTGGCTACATCAATTTACATGTCCACCAATAGTGTAGGAGGGTTCCCTTTTATCCATATCCTGTCCACCATCTATTGTTTGTAATTATTTTTAATTGTTTGTAATTATTTTTAATAATGGCCATTTTGACCAGTATGAAGTGATACTTCATTGTCATTTTGATTTGCATTTCTCTAATAATTAGCAGTGGCCACAGGACTGGAAAAGGTCAGTTTTCATTCCAATCCCAAAGAAAGGCAATGCCAAAGAATGCTCAAACTACTGCACAATTTCACTCATCTCACATGCTAGGAAAGTAATGCTTAAAATTCTCCAAGCCAGTCTTCAGCAACACATGAACCGTGAACTTCCAGAGGTTCAAGCTGGTTTTAGAAAAGGCAGAGGAACCAGAGATCAAATTGTCAACATCCACTGGATCATGGAAAAAGCATGAGAATTCCAGAAAAACATTTATTTCTGCTTTATTGCCTATACCAAAGCCTTTGACTGTGTGGATCACAATAAACTGTGGAAAATTCTGAAAGAGATGGGAATACCAGACCACCTGACCTGCCTCGTGAGAAATCTGTATGCAAGTCAGGAAGCAATGGTTAGAACTGGACATGGAACAACAGACTAGTTACAAATAGGAAAAAGAGTATGTCAAGGCTGTATACTGTCACCCTGCTTATTTAATGTATATGCAGAGTACATCATGAGAAATGCTGGGCTGGATGAAGCACAAGTGGGAATCAAGATTGCCGGGAGAAATATCAGTAATCTCAGATATGCAGATGACACCATCCTTATGGCTGAGCACCAAAGAATTGATGCTTTTGAACTGTGGTGTTGGAGGAGAGTCCCTTGGACTGCAAGGAGATCCAACCAGTCCATCCTCGAGGAGATCAGTTCTGGGTGTTCATTGGAAGGACTGATGTTGAAGCTGAAACTCCAGTCTTTGGCCACCTGATGTGAAGAGCTGACTCATTTGAAAAGACCCTGATGCTGGGAAAGATTGAGGGCAGGAGAATAAATGGATGACAGAGGATGAGATGGTTGGATGACATCACCGACTCAATGGACACTGGTCTGGGTGAACTCCAGGAGCTGGTAATGGACAGGGAGGCCTGGCGTGCTGCAGTTCATGGGGTCGCAAAGAGTCGGACACAACTGAGCAACTGAACTGAACTGAACTAAATAATTAGTAATGTTGAGCATCTTTTCTTGTGCTTATTGGCCATCTGGATGTCTTTTTGGGAGAAATGTCTATTTGAGTCTTCTGCCCTATTTTGAGTGAGTTGTTTTCTCTTTGTTATTGAGTTGTCTGAGCTGTTTGTATATTTTAAAAATCCCTTGTCAGTCACATCATTTACAAATATTTTCTCCCAGTTTGT
>SJYC01074258.1:0-11939 GCA_006408675.1 Madoqua kirkii
GGGAGAAATGTCTATTTGAGTCTTCTCCCTATTTTGAGTGAGTTGTTTTCTCTTTGTTATTGAGTTGTCTGAGCTGTTTGTATATTTTAAAAATCCCTTGTCAGTCACATCATTTACAAATATTTTCTCCCAGTTTGTAGGTTTTCTTTTCGTTTTGTTTATAATTTCCTTTGCTGTGCAAAAGCTAGAATAAGCATAGACTTAAGTGTTGTCATATTGCTGGCTTGCATGGCAGCACTGACCTATATTTCTACCAGCGTCGCACAAATTTTTCACTAGCCAGTTTCTAATTTTTGCTAGTTTGATTGATGTGAACTGCTATCTTATTTTTATTTGCAATATTTTAGAATTTTCTTCTAAACTTGCTGCCTAGTATTTTATATTTTGACTCTGTAATAACTTTTAATAAGATATTGAAAGTATAAACATGACCACCAGGAACACTGCCTAAATCCTCAGAGTCACATAGGCCAAAGAGTGCTTGTGATAAATCAGTGAGTTTTGCAACTCTGTATGTGTATTTTGCTAGGCAATACTGAAAGCAAAACAGAAAACCACCACATCCAAAGAACATCTTAGTATTATTTACTAAAAATTAAAATGTTCATTTTATCATTCTCTACATTCTTCTTGCAACAGGAAATGACTTCTGAATACACTGCCTCATCTGTCATTGTCAAGGATTAAATATAAACCAAATTTGCAAGGTATTTTTTTTTAAAGATTGCTAGAGCAGAATAATGTCATTGTCAACACTTTTATGACTTTGGGATCTTTCCTTAAAAAAACTAATTAAAATTGGTCATGAATATTAATGTTTGAATTGAAAACAACTGCCACTAGGTGGCAAACAATCTACACATAGAATTATACAAAAGAAAAATTATAAGGATACTATCATATATGCATATATGACAGTGTAAAACATCTGGTTAATACAATATCATCTGTGGATTAAGGAATGTAAGCCTAATGGTATAAAGAGTGACAAATGGACTTGGTGAGAAATTGAGTTTTATTTTGTCTTAAATGAAAATTTTTTTTTTTTAACAATGAGGATAGCAGATATTTGGCCTTAAAATCAAGCATTTGTCATTACCGTGGAACTGGAATATGGACATATATTGTTATGTTCAATCTCATCTGTGCTTTCCAAATAAGGTATCTCTCTATGCCTGGAGATACATCGATGATAAAATACTATAGCCCTGAGTGACCTTGAATTTGTCCTAGGGTTTCTTGTCTGGCTTCATGTATTCTATATGGTTATCAATTTTCATAGCAGGTTGAATATAGGAGAAGAGTGCTGCTGGGATTGTATTTCTCCATTTGATTCATCCCTCTGGAAATAAGAAATATAATGTTATGGTGAAGAATGCAGACTCTGGTGCTAGACTGCCAGATTTGGATATTAACACAGTTATCTACAAGTTGTATAATTGTGATAGACTGCATTATTCTTCTCAAATAATAATGTCCCCTTCTTGTAAGCGGATAATACATTCCTCCCACTATTGATCTTGGGCTCGATCATGTATGTGTCCTGGCCAGTGGTATGTGAGGACATGATGTGCACTGTATCTAGCAAGCAGCTTTAGGAGCTGTTGTGAGTTTCCACCATTTCTCTTGATCTTTCCCTCTACCAAGAAAATGATGTGCCCTCAGTTAGAACTGGGCACTCTTTCAACCTGGGGGCTGCATTGAGAAGACCTGTGAAAAGAGCTGAGGAAAATGGCAGGCAGCTACCAGAATATAACTTCAGTGAGAAATAAGTATGTACTATTTAAGCTACTGAAAATTTGAGGTTATTTGTTATTACAACAATACCTAGTGAAAACTGATAATTACAATGACCTTGGGCCTCAGTCTCTTTACCTATAAAATGAAGCTAATAATTTTACCCTTCTCATAGGGCTTGGGGGATAAGTTAATATAAAGAATATAGAACAGTATATTGTATCACATTGGTTAGATATCATTATTAAAATAGTCTATATGTACAAAAAGAGCTTTCATCTAGTGAATGACTACTATAGTCTAGGTGATTTTACTTATGATTTTATTTAGTCATACAATAAATTTCTAGTGTTGAGGTTCTTAATTCATACAGAGGAGACTGAGACTCAGAAAAATCTCCTACTTCAGTGATTCTCAAATCATATGTGGCTAAGGAGCTTTTTATTCCCCCTAAAAAGTCATGGGCTAGTACTTTGAGGAAATACAATAAAAATGAGTTATTACACTCAGTAACAGAAAACCAAACAACCCAATCTAAACGGGCAGAAGACCTAAACAGACATTTCTACAAATAGGCCTTTAGTATATTTTTAATTTCCATTTCCCTAAAATACTGATATGTGTGAGGTCTTATCTGCATTACCACTAAGAGTAATTTAAAGTGCAGACATATTTGTAGCATTAAATATTTTCAGCCTAGAATAATGGAGTAAATTTAAAAAATGTATTGACCATCTTTTTGTTTCTGAGTCACAGAAATAAACACATACTGTAAGCTGTATTTGAGTTCAACTTTCTTGAAAAAACAGTTCCCTTGACCTTCCTGTCTGTTTCCTCCAGGAGCTGATACTCAGTATAAAGACAAGCAGAAACACTTTATCTTATTCATGAAAGAGTTTTCAGATGTTAGAAAGGTGAGGACTGTATATAGCATCTAGTTTCAGTACCTGAAAAGCTTAACTTTCTCCAGGTGAAGCAGGGACTGGGTCAGGAGGCATCCTTTAGTCCAGGAAATTCAGTTTTTGCTCATGGACTTTCTTAACTAATTTTGAAAATATTTCTCTCCTTTCAAATATATACATTTATTTAGTCAGTAAGTTTTTATTTAGTTTTCTTTTTAGCATCTTTTATGGAGATATAATTGAATACAATAAACTGCATGTGCTTACATTATCCATTTTTATAAGTTTCCCCATGTGCACATCCTGCTGCTGCTGCTGTTAAGTCACTTCAGTCATGTCTGACTCTGTGCAACCCCATAGACGGCAGCCCACCAGGGTTTCCTGTCCCTGAAATTCTCCAGGCAAGAGTACTGGAGTGGGTTGCCATTTCCTTCTCCAATGCATAAAAGGGAAAAGTGAAAATGAAGTTGCTCAGTCACGTCCAACTCTTCGCAACCCCATGGACTGCAGCCTACCAGTCTCATCTATCCATGGGATTTTCCAGGCAAGAGTACTGGAGTGGGGTGCCATTGCCTTCACCAATTTAGCATATCCTGCTAAAAAACCATAAATAGTATCCGAAGAGTGAATGTTTCCATCACCCCCAAACATTTTCTCCTGCCTCTCTTTTTCTTCAATTTTTCTTCTTCTTTATTTTCATTTTTTTGTTGAGATAAAAAAATGACATCCAGCATTATAGTTTTGGGTGTACAACATAATGATTCAATATTTTCATATATGGTGAAATGATCATCACAGTAAGTCTAGTTAATATCCATTAACACACATTGTCATGATTTTTTTTCTTGTGACAAGAACTTCTGAGATCCACTGTCTTAGCTACTTTCACAAACATTTTCTCCTGCCTCTCTTTTTCTTCAATTTTTCTTCTTCTTTATTTTCATTTTTTTGTTGAGATAAAAAAATGACATCCAGCATTATAGTTTTGGGTGTACAACATAATGATTCAATATTTTCATATATGGTGAAATGATCATCACAGTAAGTCTAGTTAATATCCATTAACACACATTGTCATGATTTTTTTTCTTGTGACAAGAACTTCTGAGATCCACTGTCTTAGCTACTTTCAAATATACAAGACAGTATTATTAACTGTAATCACCATGCTGTACCTTATCTTTTCAAATGTTTTAAAATTATTGTATTATATTGAACATCAAAAGTTTTTTAAAAGTTCAGAAGATAAGAGAACATTGGCCTTTTAAAACAAAACAGAACATTGGGAACACTAGCCTTTTAAACTAAAAGCTATTTGCTCTTTTAATTGGAATATTTTTTACCAAAGCAATTTTATCTACCCATATACAGTTTAAATATATAAACAAATTGTTCCTTAATAAGAGACCTAATTTTTTCCCTTTTTATTTTCCAAAACATATTTGTAATTTCTTCATGAGAACTATAATATATATATATATATTTATGATGAATATTTATACTTAAGATCCTTTTGTAGTCTATAACACTTTATGTGTATCATTTGCATTTAAAAATTTAGTGAACAGAGACTCTAAGTGTTAAAAATTCCATCTGGATTGAGTTATCATTCTGATTATTAATGTTCAAATGATCAAAATAATATTTATTATAAATATTGATAAATGTCCATTAAACACTACACATTTCTCAGAAATAGCATCTTTTAATGAGATAAATGAGGTTATGTCTATATATGAATATTGAAAAAGGTGAAAGTGTTAGTTGCTCAGGCATGTCCAACTCTTTGGGACCCCATGGACTGTAGCTTGCCAGGCTCCTCTGTCCATGGGATTCTCCAGGCAAGAATACTGAGCCACCATGAAGGCCCCACATATGAATGTTACTTATTATTAAAATGGAAAACATATTTTGGCTTCATCTTTATAGATAGAAGCACTAAGAAACACAGTGCAGCTAAGTAAGTAGGCAGAACTGGGGGGAAATTTGTTATAGCCCTGTTACTCAGTTCTTTGAACTCCTGAGTTACATAACAAATACTGTATCCATAGCGATCTATTACAAAAATTGCTTTTTAGTGATCTATTGATTAAGAACTTGTTAGATTCTCATTTAATTTTGAGGAAAAAAAAACTTTAAGGAAACTCCTACTTAGAAGGATTTTAACCAAACACATGAGTTATTCACTTTTTCACCACTATTTGCAATTGTCCTCTCCTTTTCTGCCGGTGATATTTTTCAACCAAGAAAAATACAATACAGCAAAATTCAATTCAGGAAAGGTGGAGTCCTTTACTTTTCTTTCGTAGCGTGTGAGAAGGGGAATTATAAAAGGAGACATGGAAAATAGGAAAGTACAAAAGTCAGTTTTAACAGAGTTTTGGGACAGCATACACGTGGAAGCTGAAGATCTGGAAACTGATTTCCTTAAAATCACAGTTCTATTCCTGGGCCTTGGAAAGCTTCCAGATACTCCCAGGTGTGCACAGACTCTAATTTGAAGTTCAGTCCTCTGTTGTCAGTAGAGTAATTCTTTTCTGAGACAGATAGAGGAGACTTTGCTTTACAAGTTTATCAAAGTCCACTCTCCAGTCAATAGACCTAATAATATCATTATTTTACAAGTTGCTCTGTTGAGACAGGATGGACAACTCATTAGTTATTGTGTGTAAAAAGAAAGCTCTTGGCTGAATTAAGTAATATAAATGATTATGTTCTTGCCAAAGGACAAAACCATCTTTAGTTCTAAAATTACCTTTCCTGCTCTCCAAAGTAGTCAGAACAAACTCTTCTCTAAACTCCAGGGATATTGAACTGCACCAGACCTGATGGAAAGATATTGAGAAAGTCTTCTCTGAAACCGCAAGCTTGGCTGATTTCCCCTCCCTTGGCATCCATATCTGTAGACCTTTATCAAACAGAAAGGTATTAAAATTATTTTCTTATCATCTGTCTTTCCCAACAAACTTTGAAGTCCTGGAAGTAAAAGAAGCATTTTGTATTCATCTTTAAACACCCTATTTCTTTCTTGTGATACTTGTTATGTAGAGTTGCTCAATAAATATGTATCAAAATGAACTGTCCTGAATGAGGGAGAAAATTATATTTGTATGGTATGATGTGAGAGAGAGAGAAACATTTCTGATGTAAAACATTAGCTCTACCAATTATTCTTAATTCCTTTGATAAAAGCTTTTGCTTGTCCTGGAATCCTAATATTAAAAAAATGAAATATGATTAGAATTTAGTTGCAAAAATAAGAATAGTGAGAACAGAATTGTTCCCTGCCATGGGATCAGCCTCGGCAGTCTCACTGCAGACAGTACGGGAGCACAGCCCAGAGCAGAGCTTCCCAGGGCGAGAATGTTCCAGGAGGACAAGGGAAGAGCTTGATCTCTCCATGATAAGCAGGGTCTGCTGTGGGATTTGGGGTTTTATCATAAACTGGAGTAGCCATTAGAGATTATTAAGCAGAATAATGACATGATCTGGTTTGGTTATTAAAAGATCACTCTAACAGACTTCTCTTCTATAATTACACCAACTCTCCCACGAAAAATAGTCAAAACATCTAGAAAAGAATAAAGTACTGAAAGGACAACTGAATCAGAAATTTTTAGACCAAAATCAAATTAGAAAAATGGGAACCTTGAGGTCATTCAATAAATTCCAAGTAGGAGAAATCAGAAGGAGGCCACAGTTAGATACAGCACAGTGAAGCTGCAGAACACCAAAGACAAAGGAAAAAAGCTCTTAAAGCAATCATAAAAATAATATTTGTTTTCTTGGGGCAGCCATAATGCATTGCCACAAACTGGGTGGGTTAAAACAATAAAAATTTCTTCCATCATAGTTCCAAAAGTTCTGGAGACCAGAATCTGAAATCAAGGTGTTGGCAGGGTTGATTCTTTTTGGAGTACCAAGTGAGAATCTGTTTTGGGCCTCTCTCCTAGCTCCTGCAGGTAGCTAACAATTTGTGGCATTCCTTGGCATGTAGCTGCACCACTGCAATCTTTTATCTTTATCTTTGCTTCACATGGCATTTCCCTCTCTGTCTCTGTGTGTCCTTTCCTCTTCTTCTCAGGGCAAAAGTCACTAGATCTAGGGCCCACACCGAATATAGGATGAATTTGTCTTGAGATTCTAAACTTATTAGTGCTACAAAGACCATCTTTCAATGTAAGGTCACATTCTGAGGTTCTGAATGAACATCAACCTTAAAGGAACACCATTCACCACAGTATGTTTAGGTCAATAGTAGACTAATTTTCAATACTATTAACAGAAGCTAAAAAAATAATGAAATGATATTTTAATGTTTTCTATTTTAATATTTAAGAAATGTTAAATATATTTAATAATTCTGCTTTATTGACTATACCAAAGCCTTTCACTGTGTGGATCACAACAAACTGGAAAATTCTTAAAGAGATGGAAATACCAGACCACCTTACCTGACTCCTGAGAAATCTGTGTGCAGGTCAAGAAGGAACAGTTAGAACTGGACATGGAACAGCAGACTGGTTCCAAATCAGGAAAGGAGTATGTCAAGGCTGTATATTGTCACCCTGCTTATTTAACTTGTTGGAGAAGACTTTTGAGAGTCCCTTGGACTGCAAGGAGATCCAATCAGTCCATTCTAAAGGCATTTAGTCCTGAATATTCATTGGAAGGACTGATGCTGCAGCTGAAACTCCAATACTTTGGCCGCCTGATGTGAAGAACTGACTAATTTAAAAAGAGCCTGATGCCGGAAAGATTCAAGGCAGGAGGAGAAGGGTATGACAGAGGATGAGATGGCTGGATGGCATCACCAATTTGATGGATATGAGTTTGAGTAAGCTCTAGGAGTTGGTGATGGACAGAGAAGCCTGGCATGCTTCAGTCCATGGGGTCGCAAAGAGTTGGACATGACTGAGCAACTGAACTGAACTAATTTTTAATATGCTGAAAGTGACTTCCAAGTTAAATCCAGTGAGAATAGATTTTAAGAGCAAAGGCAGAATAAATTTGTTTTCAGACAAATGCAGTGCAAGCTTGCTACAAGTACAAATTTGCTAAAGAAAATTCTAAAGAATTTATTTTACCTTTGCTCTTAAAATCTACTTTCATTGGACTTAAGTTGAAAGTCACTTTCTTTCATTATATTAGATATATAATTTCACTAGTTTTCAGATAAAGGATATACTTCAGCATAATGATAGTAGGCCTAGGTACTGAAAAAAAATGAAGAATATAGATAATGTTAAGTATGTGAGTAAATCTACAGGAGCATTGAAAGTATAGCTTGTAATGATAATGATAGTGGAATTTTTTCAAGGTTAATGTAAAGAAAATGACAACTAAAAATATGTGAATCAAGATGGTGTAAACTGAGTTCAAAATGTTTTAGGAATCTTATATTTTCTGTAAGGAAGGTAAAAGTAGTGATTACTTTTTTGCTGACTTCTTCTTGTTCAGTCGCTCCGTATGTCTGACTCTTTGTGGCCCCATGGACTGCAGCACGCCAGGTTTTGCTGTCCTTCACCATCTCCTGGAGCTTGCTCAAACTCCTGTCCAGTGACTTGGTTATGTCATCCAACCATCTCATCCTCTGTTGTTCCCTTCTCCTCCTGCCCTCAGTCTTCCTAGCATCGGGGTCTTTTCCAATGAGTCAGCTCTTCGCATCACGTGGCCAAAGGATTGGAGCTTCAGCTTCGGCGTCAGTCCTTCCAGGGAATATTTAGGACTGATTGCCTTTAGGATGGACTAGTTGGATCTCCTTGTATTCCAAGGGACTCTCAAGAGTCTCTTCCAGTTCAGAAGCATCAGTTCTTTAGTGGTCAGCCTTCTTTATAGTCCAACTCTCACATCTTACATGACTACTGGAAAAACCATAACTTTGACGAGATGGACCTTTGTTGGCAAGGTAATGTCTCTGCTTTTTAATATGCTGTCTAGGTTGGTCATAGCTTTTCCTCCAAGGAGCAAGCATCTTTTAATTTCATGGCTGCAGTTAAACTTTCTGGGGTAAGCACTGAACAAAAGGAAAAGAATGACTAAATCTCAAGTTACAAAAAAGAATACAAAGTGATTTAAATACATACTTGCACACAAGCAATTTCAAGAAGACAGAGAAAAAGAAAACAATATGTAAGACAAATAGAAAGTACAAAATAAGTTGCTAAATTTGCACCATGCATATCTACAGTAATATATTAAATGAATATTTTTAAAGTATCTGAAATATTCCCATGCTTATAAATTAAGAAATATGCTTCAAACAAACCCATGCGTCATTTCTAATTAATTCTTACAGAACATGGAACAGTTCTTAGAAGAAAATGTACAACATTAAATGTGTATACTAGAAAAATAGGGGCTGCAATTTAATGGATTAAGAATCTATTACAAGAAGATAGACAAAATTCAGAAAAATAAATTTAAAAGCAGCAGAAGAAAGTAATAAAAATAAGATCAGAAATTAGTTAAATAGAAAAGACAATAAAGAGGACAAACTCTGCCCAAGGTATGGTTTGCAGAAAGTCTGAACTGACAAAATTCTGTTATTACTGAGTAGGTGTATGTGTGTGTGTAAGAAAAAGAGAGAGAGGAAACTAAATTATTACTGTTAGGAATGAAGAAGGAGCTATTACTAGATGCATTAAAAAGTTAATAAGAAAATATGAACAATGCTGTGCTGACAAATTTGAAATTTTAGACCAAAGCAAAAAATGCATCTTATTAAACTGACTAGAGAAGAAGTAGAAAGCTAAAATAGCTCTCTTGTATATTTCTAATGAATTTGAATCACTAAAAACTTCTATACAAGAAAATCCCTGGATTTGTTGTGTCTCCAAATGTGAATTCTGTCAAATATTTGAAAATGTCTCTATCTTCTTAAACTTTATTTTACGTATAAGAAGATTCTCCAAATCATTTCAGTAAGCTAACATAACCTTCATAGTAAAACCAGACCAGCTTACTAACAGAAAGGAAAATTAAAGGTCAATCCCACTCACAAACATAATTACAAAATCTTTAAAAGATAAGTAAGTTAGGATTTCAGCATCCTTTATATATATGTGTGTATATATATTTGTATTTTAAATGTCCTGAAAAACTAATAATAAAAGTGAAAATCACTAATCCAATAGAGGATATCTACCAAACCCTACAGGCTTCCCTGGTGGCTCAGAGGTTAAAGCGTCTGCCTCCAATGAGGGAGACCTGGGTTTGATCCCTGGGTCAGGAAGATTCCCTGGAGAAGGAAATGGCAATCCGCTCTAGTATTCTTGCCTGGAGAATCCCATGAACAGAGAAGCCTAGTAGGTTACAGTCCATGGGGTCGCAAAGAGTTGGACACGACTGAGCAACTTCACCTCACCTCACCAAACCCTACAACAAAAATTCCTAATCATGGAGGATTAATATCTTTCTCTTTAATATTGAGAATTTGATGAGAATGCCTGGTAGCACTTCTATTCAACGTTTTATTAGAGATCTTAACTAGTACAAGTTAAGGTCTTCCCTGGTAGGTCAGTTGGTAAAGAATCCATCTGCAATGCAGGAGACCCCTGTTCAATCTTCAGGTCAAGAAGCTCCCCTGGAGAAGGGATAACTATCCACTCCAGTTTTCTTGGGCTTCCCTGGTGGTTCAGATGGTAAAGAATCTGCCTGCAATGCAGGAGAGGTGGGTTTGATCCCTGGGTAGGGAAAATCCCCTGGAAGAGGGTATGGCAAACTACACCAGTATTCTTCCCTGGAGAATTCCATGGACAAGGAAGCCTGGCAGGCTACAGTCCATGTGATCACAAAGAGTTGGACATAAGTAAGAGATTTTAACTTTCAACATCACTGTCATTTTCAGACAATATGGTTGGGAAAACAGAAAGTCCAAAATAATCTGGATGCAGAGGTTTCCCTGGTGGTCCAGTGATTACACTACTGCCTTGTAGTGTAAGGAACACTGGTTCAATCCTTTGTTTAGGAAGATCCCACGTGCCACAGTGCAGCTAAGCCCATGCGCCACCACTACTGAGCCTACGTCTGTACTGCATCTGCTGAAGCCCATGGGCCTAGAGCCCGTGCTCTACAACAGGAAAAGCCACTATGATAGAAACCCACAAATCGCAATGAAGAGTAGCCCCTGCTCATGGCAACCAGAGAAAGCCCACATGTAGCAGTGAAGATCCATCACAGCCAAAACAATAACATTCTCTTAAAATAATCTTAAATGCAAATCATTAAAATTAATAGTTGAATGTAGAATTATTGATGAATATATATACAAAATCATGTGCTATATAACATATCTGCAATAACTGTGAAAGGGGAAGTTGTTCAGTTGTGTTTGACTCTTTGTGAACCAATGGGCTAAACAGTCCATGGAATTCTCCAGGCCAGATTACTGGAGTGTGTAGCCTTTTGCTTCTCTAAGAGATCTTCCCAACCCAGGAATCCAACAGGGGTCTCCTGTGTTGCAGGCAGATTCTTTACCAACTGAGTTATCAGGGAAGCCTGCAATAACCATCAGTTTAGTTCAGTTCAGTTGCTCAGTCATGTACGACTCTTTGCGACCCCATGAATCGTAGCACGACACGCCTCCCTGTCCATCACCAACTCCTAGAGATCACTCAGACTCGCATCCATCAAGTCAGTGATGCCATCCAGCCATCTCATCCTCGGTCGTCCCCTTCTCCTCCTGCCCCCAATCCTTCCCAGCATCAAAGTGTTTTCCAATGAGTCAACTCTTCGCATGAGGTGGCCAAAGTACTGGAGTTTCAGCTTTAGCATCAGTCCTTCCAAAGAAATCCCAGGGCTGATCTCCTTCAGAATGGACTGGTTGGATCTCCTTGAAGTCCAAGGGACTCTCAAGAGTCTTCTCCAACACCACAGTTCAAAAGCATCAATTCTTCGGCGCTCAGCCTTCTTCACAGTCCAACTCTCACATCCATACATGACCACAGGAAAAACCATAGCCTTGACTAGATGGACCTTAGTCGGCAAAGTAATGTCTTTGGTTTTGAATATGCTATCTAGGTTGGTCATAACTTTTCTGCCAAGGAGTAAGCGTCTTTTAATTTCATGGCTGCAATCACCATCTGCAGTGATTTTGGAGCCCCCCCCCCACCCAAAATAAAGTCTGACACTGTTTCCCCATCTATTTCCCATGAAGTGATGGGACCAGATGCCATGATCTTCGTTTTCTGAGAGTTGAGCTTTAAGCCAACTTTTTCACTCTCCTCTTTCACCTTCATCAAGAAGCTTTTTAGTTCTTCACTTTCTGCCATAAGTGTGGTGTCATCTGCATATTTGAGG
>SJYC01074259.1:0-15869 GCA_006408675.1 Madoqua kirkii
CTGCAGTCACCATCTGCAGTGATTTTGGAGCCCCACCCAAAATAAAGTCTGACACTGTTTCCCCATCTATTTCCCATGAAGTGATGGGACCATATACCATAATCTTCATTTTCTGAATGTTGAGCTTTAAGCCAACTTTTTTCACTCTCCTCTTTTACTTTTGTCAAGATGCTTTTTAGTTCCTCTTCACTTTCTGCCATAAGGGTGGTGTCATCTGCATATCTGAGGTTATTGATATTTCTCCTGGCAATCTTGATTCCAGCTCGTGTTTCTTCCAGTCTAGCGTTTCTCATGATGTACTCTGCACATAAATTAAATAAGTAGGGTGACAATATACAGCCTTGATGTACTCCTTTTCCTATTTGGACCCAGTCTGTTGCTCCATGTCCAGTTCAAACTGTTGCTTCCTGACCTGCATACGTTTCTCAAGATGCAGGTCAGGTGGTCTGGTATTCCCATCTCTTTCAGATTTTCCACAGTTACTGAAGTGAAATTTTAATTTCACTTTTGCAATAAACATACTGAAGTGAAATTAAAAGATACCACTTACATAATACAAAAATGGAAGTATTTAGAATTAAATATATTAAAAGATGTATATACTTTCTCCAAGAAACTTATAGAACATTATTGAACATAATTGCTTACTTGAAGGAACACTTAACTGGTTAAATTTTTTATAATTTGAGCACAAAATCTGAAATGACGTAATGGACTACAATGGATGGAATTAAAAAAAAAAATCCATGAGTTCATTCTGATAGCAAAAACATTAAAAGGGAAGGTGAGGAGAATGGAAGGGTCTTCTTCACAAAAGAATGCAACCTAATAAAAAATGAATGATGGAATTTCAAATCACCATTTTGCAGCCTTCATAGTAACAACTGATCATCAATGGATGCTAAAATGATTAGATGAAAGATTACTAGGGAACCAGATGTGCATCCAATATTATAATCTCATTTGGTAGGTTATGTATTAATTTCAAAGGAAAGAAGTACCTTTCAAAGGAAAAAAAGTGAAATCTGGCAGAGGTCAGTTTTGTGAAGAGATCAAAGTTAAGATCGGTAATTATGAGACATCAGATCAAGTGTGTTCTGAGGTGACCATCGAGCAAGGAATACTACCTCTCATCCAGTACATCTGCCAAAATCTTCAACCAAACCTAATCATGCGGATAGTATAATCTATCCAAGTTAAAGATTTACAAAACAATTGGCCCAGGTTCTTTAAAAATGTCATGAAAGACCCCCTCCCCGCCCCCTCCACACACACACTGAAAGAGAGAGCTGGAAGACTGTTACTTTAGACAAATGGGACTAGAAATATATGTCAATGAAATACTTTGAGTGATTGTTTCTGAATGTTTTTGTAATTCCCAAGTGTATAGATATTTGTTTCTAGGCTTGATCAGTGAAGTGGAGCCACTTTGAATGATTTGTTATACCAATTAGATCTTAAGCAATTATGGAAGCCAGTAGAGCAGTCTATGCTGGCCATTGCCTCTGGTTCTAGTATTAAGCCCCCAAATTGCTTTAGGTTAGCTAGTCCAGCAATCAGGAAAGAAAGCTATGTATGGTAGCAAGCCAAAAGCTGAGTCTGTTTCTCACTACCTCCAGTCTCAGTATGGGGGGAGACCAGCAATAGAAGCTAGCCCTTCCACCATGGAGCTGTACATGCATTTGGCTAGGACTTGGAGATGACGAAGAAGGAGAGCTAGCAGGAGATGAAAGAGCATCCAGCCCAAGTGTCGTCACATACCAACAAGGTGAGCTAACCGAGCAGTGACAAGATATGTGAATTGCCGCAAAATCTGGTACCCAGCCCTGCTGACATTACTTATAGCTGCAGCTTCACATCTTCCTTCCATATCTCAGGCAAGTTTCTCTTATGGCCAATGCTAAATCAGATTCAGACAGAAAAAGAAAATCTGAGAAACAGTTAAAAATTGTACAAAGCTATTGCAATTTACCCTTTACCAAAGTGGCATCTGTAGCTACCTCATTTGGTCATACTTAGCAAACAGGGCTTCCCTGGCGGCTCAGACAGTAAAGAATCTTTCTGCAATGCAGGAGACCTGGGCTCACTCCCTGGGCTGGGAAGATCCTCTGGAGATGGGAATGGCAACCCACTCCAGTATTCTTGTCTGGGAAATTCCATGGACAAGAGGAGCCTGGCAGGCTCAGTCCACAGGGGTCACAAAGAGTAGGACACGACTTTTACTTTTCACTTTCATCTTACAAAATAGACAATAACAAACCATGCTTCTGCCTAACTTGATGCAAATATTCTCCACGCAACAGAAAGACATGTGGGTGCTTTCTCCCCAAAGTTGATTTAAATCCCTTTCTTCCTCTTTCAGTGATATTCACACCTCTTCTAGCTGAGGCACAATCTCCTGTCAAAATTCTATAATTTAATACTGAGATGTAAGGTTAATTACTATCAACACATCTTGTTTTAGATGATAGGGGAATGCTGGAGGGAAAGAAAAAGTAAGGGAAACTTAAAGCTACTACAGTCCTTGTTCTATAGCTGATCACGTGGTCATGGCAGTTATGTTTAACTACCTTCTTCAGATATACTCTTCTCTTCCTTTTGTCCTCAGGGAGCACCTCAGATGGGCGTGGTTCCTTGCCTGGCGGGATGACTCCAACCTTCATTCCTAAGGGGTCTAGGCCAACAGTAGCCTGTATTGGGTCAGTGTAGCTTTCCATGACTTAACTGCAGGATACGGGAGTGCTAAGGGGCACCCCTAGAGGATCTCCTGCATTCTAGACCTATTCTTTCTTACACTTGTGATGTAGTAAAACAATCCTTGATACTTGGGATCAATCACCACTGTCAAACTGTAACCCAAAACCCTAAGATTAATGGGTATCCTTGGCATTTATGACACAAAGATGTTGGCAAGAACAGTATTGACCAGTTTTATGGGTGGAAGCAGTAAGGAATGAGTGGCGGCAAAAGAAATGGAAACTGTGGATAAAAAACATGGTTTTCAGAAGTTTGATGGGAAGGGGCAAAAAGAGACAGCCATAGCTGGAGAGAGGTGTGAAGCCCGGGGGAATGGGCGTGTGTGTTTATGTGACTATGGAAACACTCCCTTCACTTCTAGGGGTGGCAAAGTTGCTAGTTTCTGGGTGCTCTAGCATCTCTCTTATGTCACTTAAAGCTGCTGAAGTCTCTGTAAGTTGTCTCGTTAGGAGTCTTTTCGTTAGAACCATATGAAATATGCTGGTTAGCTTCTGCTTATCCTTTGAGATCAGCTCTCCACCTGTTTTGCTTCCCAGAAACCTGCAAATAACATCAGGAAATCAAGGGGAGGAGACAAGGGAAATCATGGTGTTTATTCCCTGTCTCTATCTACCAGGTTGTCTCGAAGAAGTGCTTTTCTTCCCCAGAGAACTTAGGTCCTGTGAGGAAGTTCATGCTTACCTCCAGAGTACTCGCTCCCCTTGTCCTTTTAGACCTGGACGTAGAAGGCTCCTGATTTCTACAAGTTCCAGGGTGTTGTTCCGCCCCTTCCTGTTTTCTCTAAATCTTGCCCACATTTTTGCCTAGAGTCCCTTTTTTAAACTCTCTGTGAAGTCCTCAGTTTGATTATGCCACTGTTACATGCCAGGGGACCCTGGCTGGTAAATGACATGGTGGCGCTAGTGGTAAAGGACCCGTCTGCCAATGCAGAAGAGGCAAGAGATGCAGATTCAGCCCCTTGGTTGGGAAGATCCCCTGGAGGAGAATGGCAACCCACTGCAGTATTGTTGTCTGGAGAATTCCATAGACACAAAAGCCTGGTGGGCTACAGTCCATGGGACCCCAAATGACCTGAGGCTCCCTCATTACGTCAGATGGTGCCTCTCCAGTTGAGCTGTCTGTGCAGGTTATTTTATTTCTGTGCAACGAATTGTGCTTGTTAGTCTCATTCTTTTCTCTCTCACTAAATAATCATGACTGGATCAAACTCAGAGAAGACATACCTGTGGGATGAAGCGGGATGGGGCAGCTCTGCCCTATGAGATTTCTCATAGTGCAGGTTCTGGTCCTTTACTAACCACTCTGTGTGACCCCTTGATGCCCTGTCTGCTCTGCTGTGCTGAAGGGAAGGTGTTCTGGATCTCAGGTGTGTGTTGGATAGCCAGTTCCTGTTGCTGTGCTGACAGTTGTTCATCTCTTATCTACAGCTGCTTAGGATTCACCCTTAGCCTAGTCAGCAGTTGAGGCTGAAGCCACAGTGTGTAGTGGTGATGGCCTGAGAGTCAGATGCACCTAGGAGTGAGTTCTGACTCATCATGCAATTGCTCACAACAACCTCACACTCACACCAATGCTAACTCTGCTGAAACAGAAGGGTGTCCCTCTGTGACAGATGAGTCACAGTTTTTTTATACTCAGGAATGACTTCTTTCTTTGGGGCTTTTCCTGTGCTGTCTCTCTTCTGTTACAGTGAGAGGAGAAGTTTTACAGACCAGTCTGAATTTGTAAGGGAAGAGACAGCTTCCTGGCTTCCCTGGTGCTCGGTTGGTAAAGAATCCGCCTGCAGTGCTGGAGATGCAGATTCTATCCCTGGATTCGGAAGATCCCCTGGAGGAGGGCATGGCAGCCCACTGCAGTATTCTTGCCTGGAGAATCCCACGGACTGAGGCGCCTGGTGGACTCCAGTCCACAGGATCGCAGAGTCAGACACGACTGAAGTGACTGGCACACAGGCCCGCACACGACAGCTTCCAGGTGGAATATTCCTTGAAAGTGTGTTCTGCTGGTAGAAATCACTGATTCTGTGGAACACCATTTTTTGCCTGAAGCAACCCAAGTCGTACCTTATTAGCATTCATACACACAATCCAAGGGCTGCATGAGACCAAGACTCAAGGTGTTGAAGAGTGTCAGCATATGGACATTTCTAATGTATACTTTTCTACATTAAAGAAAGGTCACAAATATCGTGGGTCCTAGATGACATTGCAGAAACAGCCCACACATATCTGAAAGACTGCATGGTGAAAAAAATATAGTGAGCGTTGCCTGTTTCAAGCCTCTTTTAAATTCTAAATTCTGACTCTGCCTGTTATAAGCCACAGTTCAAAAGAGTGTCCTTCTCTCTGATCTACTTTAGGCATGGTTGAAAGTTCATGTGTAATAGTTAAGATTTCTTTGCTACAAAAAGCATGATCTTTTCATGATAGCTTTCACATTCAGGAACTCAGTTTTCTCTCCTTAGGAGAAGATTTGTCCAGGAAGGTACAACCTACTTGCTGAGCCTGGCTGGGATCCAAACTTAAAACTTTTGGCCCTGCCACGCTCAGTTTGTAACTTTAATAAGCACAATGGCAAAATGATGGCCGTGACCAGGCAACGCATCTGTGTAGCTAGCAGGAAGAAGGAGGAAGGGATGAAAAGCCACAAGAGCAGGCCCACTGAGTCTCTCCAGTGATTCCTGATTATACTTGATTGTATCAGGTGGGTCCCACGGTCACCCATTGCTACCAGGGGCTCCAGGAAAGTTCTTTTAACAGAGTGCATTGCCATCGTGACAAACTTGAGGCTGTATCACTAAAGAAGAGAAGAGGTTAGTGAGGCAACTGGCAGTATCTGACAATAGTAATTTTTAAAAATTTTTCTTTCTTCCTGCTATATATTCCTTTGCATCTTCTGATGTAGTTACTCTTTCCCCCTAGAAGTATGTTTTATATACCCAAACCTAGAGAGTTTACTCTCAGTTGCAGTAGTATATGCAGGATATTTCTTTGAGGAATGGGGTGGGGATGGATACTCAATTATTAACATTACATGAATTAAGGTATTGGATTAGCCAATTCAGGTTTTTCCAATTGAACTTTTTGGCCAATAGTATGTCTTTTCTGACAATTTATTTTATTTATTTCTGCCCCCACCAGGTTTATGTTTATCATCTTTATAAATTACAAAAAAATTGTTTTAATCTAGGAAATAGAGAAAATAAAAGGGTAATTGATAATAATTTTACTACCTCAATACTTATAACTGTTAATATGCTTGTGTATCTCTTGCTATTATTTTACCAGAGATTTTTTTTAATCATCAGTTCCTTTCAGATCAGTCTCTCAGTTGTGTCTGACTCTGCTACCCCATGGACTAGAGCACGCCAGGCCTCCCTGTCCACTCCTGGAGCTTACTCAAACCCATGCCCACCAAGTCGGTGATGCCATCTAACCATCTCATCTTATGTTGGCCCCTTCTCCTCCTGCTTTCAATCTTTGCCAGCATCAGGGTCTTTTTGAACGAGTCAGTTCTTTACATCAGGCGGCCAAAGTACTGGAGTTTCAGCTTCAGCAACAGTCCTTCCAATGAATATTCAGGACTGATCTCCTTTAGGATGGACTGGTTGGATCTCCTTGCAGTCCAAGAGATTCTAAAGAGTCTTCTCCAAGACCACAATTCAAAAGCATAAATTCTTCGGTGCTCAGCTTTCTTCATAGTCCAACTCTACAATCTATACATGACTACTGGAAAAACCATAGCTTTGACTAGATGGACCTTTCTTGGCAAAATTGTCTCTGCTTTTTAATATGCTGTCTAGTTTGGTCATAGGTATTCTTCCAAGGAGAAAGCATCTTTTAATTTCATGGCTGCAGTCACCATCTGCAGTGATCTTGGAGCCCAAGAAAGTAAAGCCTGTTACTGTTTCCCCATCTATTTGCTATGAAGTGATGGGACCAGATGCCATGATCTTTGTTTTCTGAATGTAGAGTTTTAAGCCAGCTTTTTCACTCTCATCTTCACCTTCAATAAGCTCTTCAGTTTCTGCCATAAGAGTGGTATCATCTGCATATCTGAGGTTATTTATATTTTTCCCAACAGTCTTGATTCCAACTTGTGCTTTACCCAGCCCAGCACTTCAGATGATGTACTCTGCATATAAATTAAATGAGCAGGGTGATAATATACAGCCTTGACGTACTCCTTTCCTAATTTAGAGCCAGTCTGTGGTTCCATGTCTAGTTCTAACTGTTGCTTCTTGACCTGCATACAGATTTCTCAGGAGGCAGGCCAGGTGGTCTGGTATTCCCATCTCTTTAGGAATTTTCCACAGTCTGTTGTGATCCACACAGTCAAAGGCTTTGGCATAGGCAATAAAGCAGAAATAGATGTTTTCCTGGAATTCTCTTGCTTTTTCTATGATCCAACAGATGTTGGCAATTTGATCTCTGGTACCTCTGCCTTTTCTAAAACAAGCTTGAACATCTGGAAGTTCATGGTTCACGTACTGTTGAAACCTGGTTTGAAGAATTTTGAGCATTCCTTTGCTAGCGTGTGAGATGAGTGCAATTGTGCAGTACTTCAAACGTTCTTTGGCATTGCCCTTCTTTGGGATTGAAGTGAAAATGGACCTTTTCCAGTCCTGTGGCCACTTCTGAGTTTTTCCAATTTGCTAGCATACTGAGTACAACACTTTCATAGCATCATCTTTTAGGATTTGAAATAGTTCAACTATTCCATCACCTCATAGCAAACACCCTCTTCCAACAACACAAGAGATGACTCTACACATGGACATCACCAGATAGTCAATACCAAAATCAGGTTGATTATATTCTTTGCAGCCAAAGATGGAGAAGCTCTATACAGTGGAATTCCATCGCCTTTACTAGCTTTATTTTTAGTGATGCTTCCTAAGGTCCACTTGACTTTGCATTCTAGGATGTCTGGATGGAGGTGAAGGATCACACCATCATGGTTATCTAGGTCATTAAGATCTTTTTTGTACAGTTCTTCTGTGTATTGTTGCCACTTCTTAATATCTTCTACTTCAGTTAGGTCCATACCATTTCTGTCCTTTATTGTGCCCATCTTTTCATGAAATATTCCCTTGGTATCTCTAATTTTCTTGAAGAGATCTCTAGTCTTTCTCATTCTATTGTTTTCCTCTATTTCTTTGCATTGATCACTGAAGAAGGCTTTCTTATCTCTCTGTGCTATTCTTTGGAACTCTGTATTCAGATGGGTATATCTGCCCTTTCCTCCTTTGCCTTTGGCTTCTCTTCTTTTCTCAGCAATTTTAAGCCCTCTTCAGACAATGATTTGGCCTTTTTACCGTTCTTTTTCTTGGGGGTAGTCTTGATCTCTGCCTCCTGTCCAGTGTCACAAACCTCTATCTATAGTTCTTTAGGTACTCTATCAAATCTTATCCCTTGAATCTATTTGTCACTTCCATTGTATAATCGTAAGGGGTTTGATTTAGATCATACTTGAATGGTCTAGTAGTTTTCCCTAGTTTCTTCCATTTAAGTCTGAATTTTTCAATAAGGAGTTCATGATCTGAGCCACAATCAGAAACCAGTCTTGTTTTTGCTGATTATATAGAGCTTCTCCATCTTTGGCTGCAAAGAATATAATCAATCTGATTTTGATATTGACCATCTGGTGATGTCCATATGTAGAGTCTTCTCTTGTGTTGTTGGAAGAGGGTGTTTGCTATTACCAATGTGTTCTCTTGGCAAAACTCTGTTAGCCTTTGCCCTGCTTTATTTTGTACTCTAAGGCCAAATTTTCCTCTTATTCCAGGTATTCTTGACTTCCTACTTTTGCATTCCAGTTCCCTTTAATGAAAAGGACATCTTTTTTTGGTGTTAGTTCTAAAAGGTCTTGTAGGTTTTCATAGAACCATTCAACTTTAGCTTCTTCAGCACTACTGGTTGGGGCATAGACTTGGATTACTGTGATACTGAATGACTTGCCTTCAAAATGGACAGAGCTCATTCTGTCGTTTTTGAGACTGCATCCAAGTACTGCATTTCAGACTCTTTTGTTGACTATGAGGACTATTCCATTTATTCTAAGGGATTCTTGCCCACAGTAGTAGATATAATGGTCATCTGATTTAAATTCCCCCATTCCAGTCCATTTTAGTTCACTGATTCCTAAAAAGGAATTTGACATTTGCTCTTGCCATCTCCTGTTTGACCACTTCCAATTTTCCTTAATTCATGGACCTAACATTCCAGGTTCCTATGCAGTATTGCTCTTTACAGCATCAGACTTCACTTCCATCACCAGTCACATCCACAGCTGGGTGTTGTTTTTGCTTTGGCTCTGTCTCTTCATTCTTTCTGGAGTTATTTCTCCACTGATCTCCAGTAGCATATTGGGCACCTACCAACCAACCTGGGGAGTTCATCTTTCAGTGTCCCATCTTTTTGCCTTTTCATACTGCTCATGGTATTCTCAAGACAAAAATACTGAAGTGGTTTGCCATTCCCTTCTCCAGTGGACCACACATTTTGTCAGAACTTTCCACCATGACAGTCTGATCTGGCTGGCCCTACATGGCATGGCTCATAGTTTCACTGAATCAGACAAAGCTGTGGTTCAAATGATCAGTTTGGTTAGTTTTCTGTGATTGTGTAGTTCATTGTTCTTCCACCTGATGGATAAGGATAAGAGACTTATGGAAGCTTCCTGATTGGAGAGACTGAGGGGAAAACTGGATCTTGTTCTGTTGGGTGGGGCCATGCTCAGCAAATATTTAATTCAATTTTCTGTTGATGGGCAGGGATGTGTTCCCTCCCTGTTGTTTGACCAGAGGTCAAACTGTGGTGGAGGTAATGGAGATAATGGCAACCTCCTTCAAAAAGTTCCATGCATGCAGTTTTAAATCATTGTATTCATTAAATTTTCTATTCCAATTTTACAATTAGAAAATCATAAGCATTTTCTGTGTTATTAGCATAGTATGTCATGTCATAAATTATATATACATACATGTTTAGTTATATTCGAGTGGGTAGCCATTCCTTACTCCAGGGGATCCTTCCAACCCAGGGTCTCCTGCATTGCAGGCAGATTCTTTACCGTCTGAGCCACTAGGGAAGCCCCTCTTAGTTATGCATATATGTGACTAAATGGTAAAAACCAATACATGCCATGTTATAAGATTGTTGACATTCAAATAAGATCAAAATAGCCACCACTTAGTGAGCACTTACTGTATACCAGGCATGGTTTGAGCACCACTTCAAATGCATTGTTTCCTTTTTTCCTTACAACAACCTTATGAAAAGGGATTACTATTATCTTGTGAACAAATGAGGAAACTGAGGCTCAGAAATGGTTATGTCACCTTTGTAAATCACACAGCTATCGTACATTTCTTTTTAAAATTGGAATATAGTTGATTTACAATATTGTGTTACTTTCTGCTATACAGCAAAGTAAGTCAGTTATACATATATCTATATCCTCTTTTTAAGATTCTTTTCCCATATAGGTCACTCCATTTCATTTTTAAAAATAATAACAACATGATAATAATATATACTTCTGAAAGCATAAAATTAATACTATCTTTAGTTCTCATGTCTTGCTTCAATTTTATTATAGAAATCTTGCTTTGAAGCAGGGCTTATAATTCTATTAGAAAGATCTTACCATGTGAACTAAACATGTTAATGTGGTCACATGTAAGATGACAATTTGAAATTATCCTGTCAAGTTAATGAATTATGTCTGTTTTATCCAATTGAGGCCTCCATTGTATTCAAATTGCTAATACTTTGATGCATAAATAAGCTTTCATAAAACCAGTTCTTATATATTTGACAATTCTCTGCCTCTCAACTTAATCATGTTACAGTTTCTTGCTTATTTTGTGGCACTTATAAAATAACAGTTATCCATATCAAAAAGCTTAACTAATTTTTCCATCTCTTTTTAAGAGGACATAGATATATTTGGAGTAGGGAGGTTCAGATGACCTATCACTCTTGTCAGAAAAGTGGAAAAGTCAGAGTTACACAAGATTTTCTTAGATTCTTAATGCTACAAAGTGGAAACTAATAAATGGTATTCATAGTAACTTATTAGTATATTGATTTAATACTTTTTAAACCTTTTTCCTTATACCAGGAAAGCTCATCTAAGAAGACATTTCAGTGTTCTTATTCAAACTGACTAAACCAGAAAAAAGAATTAGAAGACTCTTGTGATCTTACGGTGAACTAAAACAAAGAAACAAAAAATTTTATCTATTTTTTGTTTTTAATAGGTGATACATTCAAATGAACTTTTAAAAACTAAGAGAGAAGCATTTAACAAAGTATACATTGAGATTTTTTACCACTTTCTAATCATTTACTTCACACTCTACTTCCTAAAGCCCACACCCCTCATAGTTAACTTAATTGCTGATATTGAGTCTTCCATTTCCTATATAAAATATGCCCTCTTCTTCACCTTGACTTTTACCCTTAATAATATCTCCTTGAGATCCTTCTCTACCAGTGCATTTCATGCTTCCTCCTCATTTTTTGCAGATGCCTAATATTCCATTATGGTTATGTACCATCGTTTAATTAACCACTCCTCTGCTGATAGATAACTTGGGTTGTTTCCAATCCTTTGCTTTTACAAACAAAGCAATATTGAATAACCTTGGGCATAAATCATTTTGATGTGTGCAGATATGTCAGTAAGATATATTCCCAGAAGTAAGATTGCTGGGTCAAAGAGTAAATACATTTGTAACTATTAAAAATATTGCCAAAATGTCCTTTATGGGGGTTGTATTTTGTGTCCTTCAGCTAGCAGTGTATGAGAGTACCTATTACCCCATAGCCTTAGAAGCAGAATGTTGTTCAACTTTTTGATTTTGCCAAGCTGATAATCAAAAAATGACGTTGGTTAGCATACTCTGGTTTTAATTCACAGAGATAATGTACTATTGTGAAGCACACAAAAGGGCTTTGGTGGTTTTTAATATAATCTATGTCTTTGCCACACAAAGTTGTCAGGTTTCATGTCACACAATCAGTGCTGTAAGAGGAACTGTGTTAATGAGGGCTTCCAGGATGTTTATTGTTAGCTCCGTAGTATATAAAGGTATTGGTGTGGTAACAGGAGCCCTTGAACGTAAGCCAGGAGAAAGATGCAAAGCAAGGAGTCAATCCCTTGATCTTCCAGGAAAAAATCATGTGCTTTGATACAGTCAATGAATCACTAGGGGTTCAGTAGCCTCAGGTGATGGGAATATCAGTAAGCAGAAGAATGGGAAGGAGAGACACAAAGTTTTGATGACTATGGCTGGGCACTGTTGGAGAAGACACGGATTTGAGACAGCAGCAACATGCCTGGCTGAATCCATCAATTGAAAACACAGACAAGTGATGGTCTGGAGGAGAAATAGACATACTCTATTGGAACTCCATTTCAGTTCCAGTGTGGCGAGATGCTCCTATGGACCCTGTGATACCAAATTCTGGTTACACTGAGACCAAGCCAGTGTTGAAGTTTAAAAGGGACTGGTGTTTATAAACACTTAACTTTACAACCTATGATTAGATGCAAATTAAATTTATTTTATTTTGGAGATCATGCACACTTTATGACAATACTTTGGGTTAAATTTCAATTCCAAGATAGTCTGCTTAAAATTACATGCTAGATTTTTGGCCATTGATTCTTCCGTTCAGTTCAGCTGCTCAGTCGTGTCCAACTCTTTGTGACCCCATGGACTGCAGCAAGCCTCCCTGTCCATCGCCACCTCCCAGAGTTTACTCAAGCTCATGTCCATTGAGTCCGTGATGCCATCCAGCTGTCTCATCCTCTGTCGTTCCCCTTCTCCTCCTGCCCACAGTCTTTCCCAGTGTCAGGTCTTTTCCAGTAAGTCAGTTCTTCATATCAGGTAGCCAAAGTATTGGAGTTTCAGCTTCAGCATCCGTCCTTCCAATGAATATTCAGGGCTAATTTCCTTTAGGATGGACTGGTTGGATCTCCTTGCAACCCAAGGGACTCTCAAGAGTCTTCTCCAACACCACAGTTCAAAAGCATCAGTTCTTCGGTGCTCATCTTTCTTTATACCCCAACTCTCACATCCATACATGACCACTGGAAAAACCATAGCTTTGACTATATGGGCCTTTGTTGGCATAGTAATGTCTCTGCTTTTTAATATGCTCTCTGCTGCTACTGCTACTGCTAAGTCACTTCAGTCATGTCCAACTCTGTGCAACTCCATAGATGGCAGCCCACTAGGCTTCCCTCTCCCTGTGATTCTCCAGGCAAGAACACTGGAGTGAGTTGCCATTTCCTTCTCCAATGCATGAAAGTGAAAAGTGAAAGTGAAGTCGCTCGGTCATGCCCAACCCTTAGCAACCCCCTGGATTGCAGCCTACCAAGCTCCTCTGTCCATGGGATTTTCCAGGCAAGAGTACTGGAGTGGGTTGCCATTGCCTTCTCTGTAGGTTGGTCATAACTTTTCTTCCAAAGAGCAAGCATCTTTTAATTTCATGGCTGCAATCACCATCTTCAGTGATTTTGGAACCCCTCCCAAAATAAAGTCTGTCACTGTTTCTATTGTTTCCCATCTATTTGCCATGATATGATGGGACCAAATGCCATAATCTTAGTTTTCTGAATGTTGTTTTAAGCCAACTTTTTCACTCTCCTCTTTCACTTTGATCAAGAGGCTCTTTAGTTCTTTGCTTTGTGCCATAGGGGTGGTGTCATCTGCATATCTGAGATTATTGATATTTCTCCTGGCAATCTGGATTCCAGTTGTGCTTCATCCAGCCAAGCATTTCTCATGATGTACTCTGCATATAAGTTAAATTTATTCCCTGGTTGCCAAATGTTGTTCAGTCACTTCATCATGTCCATCTCTTTGCAACCCTATGGACTGCAGCACTCCAGGCTTCTCTGTCCATCACCAACTCCTGGAGCTTGCTCAAACTCATGTCCATTAAGTCAGTGATGCCATTTAACCATCTCATCCTCTGTCATTCCCTTTTCCTCCCACCATCAATCTTTCCCAACATCAGGGTCTTTTCTAAGGAGTCAGCTCTTTGCATCAAGTAGCCAAAGTATTGGAGCTTCAGCTTCAGCGTTAGTCTTTCCAATAAATATTGAGGACTAATTTCCTTTAGGATTGATCGGTTTGATCTTGCAGTCCAAGGGACTCTCAAGAGTCTTCTCCAACACCACAGTTCAAAAGCACCAAATATTTAACTAATAATACATAAGAGACTCACTTCTGAAACATCTACTTGAATGTAGAGTATAATCTTATTTTATTTGAACCTTGTTTTCTTATTTGTACATATTTATATAGAGTAATATTGACAAGAGTATATGGTAGGAAGTATATAGACTTCCAAACCCATTCTATCTAGGCTCTAAAGTTACAAGTAATTTTATTTTTTGCTTGCTTCTATATATTTTTATAATTTTTCTACATCAAACATATGAATATTTGTTATCTTTGAAAAGAATTTTATAAAGTCGAGGAAAAATGATTCTGAGGTTAAAAAATGGAGGTGGGTGAGAATCTCATTGTTAAAAGTTCAGAAAGCTCTCATATCTAGTCAATGCCCTTAAACTAACTAAAGGCATTTTGGATGAAGTCGGGTAAAAATTGCTAAGTGCTTTTCCCCTTTATTAGGGGTCTATCTGAACACTTTCTGAAGTATAATTCTTTCTTTGCTTTACATTTTCTATTTGAAGTAAAAATAAAGAAAGTCATAGAGCTTGAAGGTGAAAAAACCTTTCAGCATGCCTATTTGGCACATAAACATAGTATTTCAACCACTTCGTTTTATTCCTCTCATGATTTCCAACAGATATAATAGGTCTTAGTTCCATTTTCTATTGTATTATAATGGTTATTTTCACAGGACGCTGTTCATAGCATCTTTTTAACTGGTCTCTGGGCAATCCATCTGACATAGAACCAGATTAATATATTCCAAAAATACCACTTTTATTATGTAACTTTCCTGCTCAAAAATCCTCAACAATTTCTGTAATTTATAGTCATGATTTTCAAGTCTTTAAATAGTAGAACACTTTTTTTTCCCCAAAGGAAACCTTATGTGGAATCTCCATCTTTAAAAAAGATGAAGATAGTATTTTATGAGAATTTATAATAAAGTCATTCAATAAAAACCATGAGACTATTTTGATGGGCACAAAAAGAAAGGCTAAAAGTTATGCTTGACCCTGAAAGTCTTCAGCCTTCAAAATATTCCTGAATTTTATTTTGGTTGCATTGATCCAAGAAAATTTTCAATTTATTTAAAATATGTAGATGCTATTAATAAAAAGCCTTTTAAATAACAATGAATCACCAATTATGTCAAAAATTTGCTCTAAGCTTTACAGTGAAAGTTATTACGTTTAGAAGTTTCCGAATCAAAATGTGATATCACACGTTTCAGTATGGATACTGTTTTGCTTGTCTGTTTCCTTGTGTCTTTCAACTATAGAATTTGAAATTCAGAAATTCTATTTTTAAAATATTTACTATCAAATTTGTTCTAAAAGTCATCTTAGTTCATGGAAGGATTTTCAACAAATTAGAGCCAATTTGTTCTTTGCCGTCTGAAAGTAGCATTCTTTTTTCCTTCTTTACCCCATGCCTGCTATCAGAGAGCTTAATAAAGAAGAAAAAGAAAAAATCAGTCCTGAGTACCTTGGAAGTCTGCTTAAGTGGGAAATAGTTGATCTCTGCAAATGTAGGGAATTATTTTTGTGATGTTTACACCTTTTCTCACTTTGATACTGTGCATATTTCAGTAGAAATTTGTACCTATGGAAATATATCTTTCATCAAAAGTTTCAAGACCTTTTACTGTGGTTAGTTGGCCTTCAAATTTGCAAACTCTGAACGTCATCTCCAGAATACATGTTATATAGAAGAGTTTGAGACTGCCCCTTTAGTCTCACCTGTGTATTTTCATTGTGCCATTTTTACATTTTGTCTGTTGGTTACTCCCAATCACCGAGCAAAACACTTTTCACATGTCACAATATTTATTCTTAATTCTTTAGAAGACACCCTTCTAATGATTTGTTCCATATGCACAATAGCAAATGAGTTTTCATATCACTTTTCCTTT
>SJYC01074262.1:0-11044 GCA_006408675.1 Madoqua kirkii
AAAATAACTCTTTATAATTGTGTTAGTTTCCCATTTTATTTCCTAATTGTGTATTTTTCCCCTTATCTTGCATTAGCTAAATCTCTGTTTTATTGTTTTCTTGTTTCCAAATAATCAATTTTTAGATTTACTCAATATTTCTATTACTTTTTCTATTTCTTAATGCATGTATTTCTAAAACTTTTTATCTTAAAGCTATGATTCATTTAAAGTGAAAAATATTCTTGGGAAGAATCATTTTTAAAATTTAATAAGAACTATAAGAAGAAAAAAAATAATAAAAATAGAACTACCATATAACCTGGCAATTCCAGTTCTGAGTGTATATCTGAAAATTCTAAAAAAAACTAATTAAAAAAGATCCATACACCCCAGTGTTCATTGCAGCATTATTTTCAATTGCCATGACATGGAAGCAACCTAATTGTTCACCAACAAATGAATGAATAAAGGAAAAATATATAGTGGAATATTACTCAGGCATAGAAAGGAAATAAATTTTTTCATTTGCAGCAACATGGGTGGACTTGGAGGGCATTGTGCTGAGTGAAACATGTCAGATAGAAAAAGACAAATATTATGTGATATCATGTATGTGTGGAATCTAAAAAATGCAACCAAGTAGTGAATATAATATAAAAGAAGCAGACTCACAGAGAGCAAGCTAGTGTTCCCAGTGGTTGCGGGGACAATATAAGGGTAGGAGAGTGGGAGGTACAAAGTGTTGGGTGTAAAATGGGCTCAGGGACATATTGTACAATACAGGGAAGATACCAATATTTTTTAATATGGCTCAATTGGTGAAGAATCTGCCTGCAATGTGGTAGACCTGGGTTTGATCCCTGGTTTGGGAAGATCCCCCAGAGAAGGGAACGGCTACCCACTACAGTATTCTGACCTGGAGAATTCCATGGACTATATAGTCCATGGGGTCCCAAAGAGTTGAACACAACTGAGCAATTTTCACTTTCACATATACTTTCACATAAATGGAAAAGTAACTTTTAAAATTGTATAAAAATGAATATTAAAAATTAAAAAATACTTGAATATAGTCCTCATTTTTTACTTCTTTTTAATTCATCGAATCATGGTATAGTTTTGCTTATTTGAAAGTTGATTTTCCATTTTTTTACAACAAGCAGGTATTTAGCTTAATTAATTGGCTTTAAAATTCTGATGCTAAGCTGAAGCTCCAATACTTTGTTCACTTGATGCAAAGAGCAGATTTGCTAAAAAAGATCCTGATGCTGGGAAAGACTGAGGGCAGGAGGAGAAGGGGGTGACAGAGGATGAGATGGTTGGATAATATCACCGATCCAATGGGCATGAGTTTGAGCAAACTTTGGGAGATAGTGGAGGACAGGGAAGCCTGGCGTGCTGAAGTTCACGGGGTCACAGGGAGTCGGTCACAACTTGGAGACTGAACAACAGCAACAAAATTCTGATAGCAGGATCTCACTCAAACTGCTAAAGTTTATGTTTAAATCATTATAGTCCCTACCCCCTTCTGAGAGCAAGTTGAAAGTCTGTAGTTTTACTTAGGGATTCCTCCCTTGGGCCTAGGGCTTGCCAACCAGTACCATTTTTTAAGGAAACTTTCCTCCTTTGGTTACTTATTTACTCTAAATTAATTGAAGCCTTAGGCTTTGGATATAAAACATCTGATGCAGCTTCATTATAGTATTAAATGTTGAGTGCCCATGCTGCCTTTGAAATGAAGCGGATGAGTGGTGCCTCTTGTTTTTATTTTCATGTTTAATCTTTTAAAAAAAATTCTGTGCTTCTGAACCTTTTGAAGTTTCTTTGATGGTAATACACAGGTAAGGTTCAACATTCAAAACGCAAATGGAAATATTGAAAAAACAAAATTCGTTTCTCCTGTCTGTCTCCAAGCCTCAGCTCCAAGTAGTAGAGACACCAGTGTTACCAAAATGTTGATCACCAGAGAGGTGTTCTTGGTGGCTCAGATGGTAAAGCGTCTGTCTACAATGCACGAGACTCGGGTTCGAGCCCTGGGTTGGGAAGATCCCCTGGAGAAGGAGATGGCAACCCACTCCAGTACTATTGCTCTGAAAATCCCACAGACAGAGGAGCCTGGTAGGCTATAGTCTATGGGGTCGCAAAGAGTCAGACACAACTGAGCGACTTCACTTCACTTCAATCCCCATAACTCTATCTGAGGCACTATTCTGTATCAGTGTATACTGCTGTTCCTTGTTCTTTTCATCTTCTGCATAATATCCTTTGTTTAGATGAATTTTTTTTCCTAACCAGCCTCTTCTGAAAGTTGTTTGGCTTGTTCCTAGGCATTTGCTATCACAGTGAGGCAAATGTGTTTCTCCTTGTGTACTCTTCCAGGAGTAAGTAAAGAGTACATTTCTAAAATGAATAAGCTAGCTCAAATGGTATGTTGTCCAACTCCGTGCAACCCCATGGACTGCAGCATGCCAGGCTATCCTGTCCACTGTCTCCTGGAGTTTGTACAGATTCATATCCATTGAGTTGATGATGCTATCTAACTATCTCATCTTTTGCTGCCTCCTTCTCCTTTTACCTTCTGTCTTTCATCCTTTTCTAATGAAGTTGGCTCTTCGCACCAGGTGGCCAAAGTGTAGGAGCTTCAGCATCAGTTAAGTACTACTGCCCTTGTGCCCTTCCAAGAGCAATTTATTATCAAAATGCTTTTCTTTACTATTGTGATAAATGAAAAATAGTTTCTCATTGTCATATTAATAAGTATTCTTCTTATGAAGGATTTGAGTATCTTCTTTAAAATAATATTAATAGTAATAGGAAAATTATTACTAAAATACATATACACATAAGAAATGCAAATATGCAAATGCAAATACGATAACAATAAAAAATAAGCACATCTCGTTGGGCTTTAAAACATCATCAATCAGAGTGAAGAACACTGTGTGCCTTTCTGTAGCTGAATTTCCTCATTTATTCTTTTCAGAAGCATTTGCTGCCCCAAATTTAGTACTTTTTTAACGCCTTATAACTCATATATGTGCTCCCTAACTACATGTATGTATATATAGTTTGCATGTTTTAAAATTTCATATGGTGTTATCTGCATGTAATCTTCAGTGATGGTTTTTAATCCTCAATGTTATAAGAATGCATTCATGATATCTATATGGCTCAAATTCATTCACCTTAGTGCTCAATATTCCGTTGAATAAACACATCACAATATATTTATTTTACTGTTGATGTTCATTTAGTTTTTTCTCCAGTTGTTGCTCTTTCACAGCGCTACCATGAGCATGCTTGTAAATGCCTCTGCATCTTACAAATGTCTCTGGAATACTCTGGCCTGGGAGTGGATCTGCCACGGGATTTGGCATCTTCAACTTTACTACACATTGCCAAATTGCTTTGGAAGTAATTGCCCCAATTTATACTCCCATCGGCAGAGTAGAAGAGTTCCCGTTGTTTTTCATCCTTGCCAGAATGTGGCATTAGGATGTATTAATTTTTTGCCAATATGATGAATTTGAAACGGAATTTCATTGTGGTTTTCATTTGCATTTCCTTGATTACAAATGGGAATAAGCATATTTATGTAAAAGCATTTGTATTTTTCTTTTATGTAAATAGCCTTCTTGTGGTCTTAGCTATTAGGTTATTAACTTTAATATTAGGCCATTGTTGTTTTAATTTTTCATTGCTTTCTAGGAGGTTTTTATGTTATTTTTAGGATATTAACGATCTTAGCTGTCATTTTTATCACAAATAATTTTTATAGATTTTCATTTTTCTTTGTCCTATTTAAAGTAAACTTTATTCTAAAGCAAGATATTTGAATGTATACATATTTTCACATAAATAAAACTTTATATAAATGCATAAATGTGACCCTATGTAGGAATTTTGTGCATAACTTTTTTCCTGTTTTTGTCTTTCTCTCCATTTTCTTCTACTTTCTCCTCACATGAATTCCTTTCCCTCCAAAGATAGTTCATATTAAAGACTTTCTATAACATCCATGTTTCTCACTATATTCAGATAATTCTATATGTCATAATTTACAGACATGTACAGTTATACACACCATATGAGGTATTTTAATTTTATCATTATTTGGTTCATAAAAGTAGGATTCGACCCCTGGGTTGGGAAGAACCCTGGAGAAAGAAATGGCAACCCACTTCAGTATTCTTGCCTGGGGAATTCCATGAACAGAGGGATGTGGGCAAGTTACAGTCCAGGGGTCACACAAGAATCGGACACAACTGAGCAACTAACACTAAGCTAATATGATATTTTAACTTTTCTATATTTTCACTTTATAATATTTTTTGAAAATCACTCCAAGTCAGTTTGTATAGTTTTTATTCATTCTTTTAGTGGCTCCTAAATTGCCTTGCATTAGCAAAATCTTTGCTAAGAAAAAGCCAGAGTGTAGAAACCTCCAGAAAGCTAAAGGATAATAATACTTAGTCAAGATTTTATTAAATATAATTTGGACATGTGTTTATATGCATGAACTTTATAGTGACACTAAGAATTACATTTTGCCCACAGAATTTTGTCATTGTAGAAATTAATCTACAGGTGAATATATGTATAGGTGGCACAGAACCAAGTAATGCAAAGTACAGCCTTCTATTCTATTCCCACCTCAGTAGTAGATGGCTGTGTGAACTTGGGGGAATAATTTCCCTTTCTGGACCCCAGTTATCTCAGTTATAAAATGAAGGACAGAATTAGATCATAGTGTGTTCCTGAGGTAGTCATATTACGAGAAAGCTGATTCAAGGCGGATTCAGGGTTTGCTGTCTTCACACCAGCGGATGTGGCGCCACCATGTGGTAGCAGTGTGAACACAATTTAAAATGCATTTGCTTCATCAACTTGCAAATTATGATTCCTCATCAGTTTCTAATTTGAGGAATTGGCCTCATTTCAAGTTTTGCACACGAATTGGGACTTCCTTAACAAGCTTATTTTTCACTATTTAAGTTTTTATAAAATGTGGCCACATTTTTTGAAAATTAATTTTTGTTGGAGTACAGTTGTTTTACAATGCTGTATTGGGTACTACTGTACAGAAAAATGAATCCGCCATACGTGTACAAATGCCCCCTTCCTTCCAGATTTCCTTCCACACTTGATAGAGCAGTTTTGACCTCTAATGTTCTTTCAACACTGCAGCATAGTAGTTAATCATGTGAGAAAACAGGGAAAAAATATAATAATCAGAGAAAATTATTCATACTATGAAAGTGAATTGTGGATAAAAGTATTCAATAGCTTTAACAATTATATGGCTAAAAAACTTATCAAAATGTCTGAAGTCCCTTAAATCGGGAAATAAGGGGAACCAGAAAAATTGGGGGCAGACTTAGATATAAAGATACAAGTCACTGTATTAGAATTCTGTATTATCACTTAGTTTTCAAAGTATTTGAGACATTTGCTAAATTAAGCACATTACACAATCCAGAAATGAGATGGTAAAGAAAATATAATGTCAGTTTTTATTATTTGTTCTAATACATGTGGATCTATTACTGTTAATTGAAAATCATTGTGTCAACTCTTTACTGACATTACGTATTTGATTTTTGCTTATTTTAAAGTAAATATTAAAGTTTAGAATAGTTTCAGATTCATATAAAAGCTTCAAAGATAAGACAGAGTTCCCATGTGCCCTGTGCTCAGCTTCCTCCTTTAATGTCTTGCTTCACTCTGGTACATTTGTCAGAACTTGAAAGTAAATGCTTGTTGTTGTTCAGTCACTCAGTCATGTCTGGCTTCCTGTGACCCCATGGACTGCAGCACCCCAGGCTTGTCCATCACCATCTGCCCATCACCCCTGCCCATCACCACCTCCTGGAGCTTGCTCAAACTCATGTCCATTGAGTCTCTGAGGCCATCCAACAATCTCACCCTCTGTTGTTCCTTTCTCCTCCCGCCTTAAATCTTTCCCAGCATCAGGGTCTTTTCTAATGAGTCAGCTCTTTGCATCAGGGGGCCAAAGTATTGGAGCTTCAGCTTCAGCATCAGTCCTTCTAATGAATATTCATTTAGTAACTCATTAGCCCCACTATAGAGCCACCAAGCAGACGACCCACAAACTGCAGAACAATTAAACTGAAGAAAGCAAGCCTTGGAACCTGGTTATTGCCTAAATCCCTACTCTGTTCAGATTTCCTTAGTTTGCACCTAATGTCCTTTTGCTGTTGCAGGATCCCGCACGGCTTTCCATGCTACACTGAGGCTTCGTGTCCTCTTGTGCTCCTCTTGGCTGTGACAGTGGCTCAGATTTCCCCTATTTTTGAAGATGTTGATGGTTTTGAAGAATACTGGTCAGGTGTTTTGTTAACTGTTCCTCAATTTGGGTTTGTCTGATGTTTTTCTCATGATCAAAATGAGGTTATGGTTTTTTTGTGAGGAAGACCACAAAGGGAAAGTACCATCCCCATAACTTCAGAACAAGGGTACATGCTGTTCACACGGCTTATCACTGTTGACGTGGATCTGCGTCACAAGGCTAGTATTTGCCAGATTCCTGACCAAACTGGTGTTTGCCAGATTTCTCCACTGTAAAGTTATATTTTCCCCCTCTTTCCATATGGTATCCTTTGGGAGGAAGTCACCATGCAAAGCCCACACTTGACAAGGTAGGGAGTTACACAGGCCATTAAGTGGGAAGTATGCACACAAATTATTTGAAATTCTTCTATATGAGATGTTTGTCTCTTTCCCTCCATTTGTTTACTTATTTTATAGGGACTTGTGGGTATTTACTTTGTACTTTGGGTCATAGCCCAGGACTTTGTTACCTATTCTGATGCTCAAGTTGTTCCGGTTTGGGCCATTGCCAGTGCCTTGGAGTTAGCCTCTGTGTCCCTTTGACATGCCCCATCATTTTGTTTTTGGAACACTTCCTTACTTTCTGTCACTGCAGTCTGCTCCAAGCTCATCTTGTGTGTTTCCAGCACCAGTGTTAGATTCAGCCATCTCTCCAAAGAGCTCTGGTTCTTTTTATTGGAGACTGTTATTAGAAACTAAGATCTGGGCACAAGAGGTGATTTTTGTTAACTTTGAATCTTTCTTCTGTATGTTTTTACGTATATAGTTCCCTCTCCATGTCTTAATCTTCTTAAAACTGAGATGAATTTTTAAAAGCTTTGAACACTTAAGGATGATTTTGGTGAATAAGATTTGTTTCACTCTGGCTAACTGTTGTTTTGATGATTTCTACTCTTACAACTACTCCATCACTATTTGTAGAGTTTGTCACTCACAGATATGAATTCAGGATAGAAGCTTTCTGGAGAAAAATTATAAATTATGTATGCAGTTTTTCTCGCTACATTACTTTTGACTAAATCAACAGCCGACAAATATGTTTCCGTAGTGAATAAACAGAACTATGTGTATATATGCATACAGGTGTTTCCCTTTAGGCTTCTTATTGGATCACATTTCGGGAAGAAAAGTGCCAAAATTATTAGCCTGTGATTCGCTTGAAAGTAGCACCTGTGTGTTCTCTCCCTCATCTTCATGTTTCCAGGGCTTAGCTTGTACTTGACACAATCCAGGGGTTTCCTAAACATTGGCTGAATAAATTACAGAGACTCCTAGAACATGGTGAGGCCTCCCATCAATAATTTAAGTGTGTCTAAGGGTTTTTGGTTTTATTTTTTTTAATGGCCTGCTTGTTTTGTGGGCTTCAGTGCCACTAATTAAAAGAATGGTGGTCACTATCTTTTTCAGGGAAAACTGTTTTCATCCCTCGGATTATGTTTCATCATGAGCCATGGTAAATTAATCAGCTTTAGGCTTCTTTTCCAGTGATGAAATAAGGCTCAAACTGTTCATTTAAGAGAAAATGCTTGCCCATAGAAAGCCTATAAACAAGAGTGTGTTTTCCCTTGATTCACAGCAAAACATGAACCCTTTATTTGAGCTCTCTATTACATGGAAAAGCATTTCGATGTATTGTGTTGAATAAGCTCTTCTTCTACTGGATGGTATTGAATTTAATTAGAAGAAAATATCTTCATGAAAATAAGGCTTAAATGATATACTGTTCATTTTAAGACCATAAGTCATCATATCCTCTAAGTGGTGCGATAATGACGCTGAAGCAAAACCCTATAGCAGAAAAAGTATTCATTTGGTGCTCAGTCTTTCTGGGGAAAACATGTGCCTTTTTATTCTTTATCTCCCTTATATTTTTACTTCCAGTTTCCCATTTGAAAGAAGTTTCTCTTGTATGTTTCATTTTAATTCTACTCTAGATTCAGTATAATCTTCATAAAATGAAATTCATTTAAATATACATGAGGAACTGAGCAGTCTTGGATGAAAGTGTTTGAGGCAGCACTCGTGTCTTCAGTATAAACACGAGCACCAGCATCCGTCCATCTATTCATTCATCCACTTATCAACACTGCTGTGTGTCCATTGCTGTTGTGGTGCTGGGGAAACATGGATGGGAAAGACAGATTGTGCTTTCAGTGATTAGCAGGGGAGGTATTAAAAGAAACTGAATAAGGTAGCAGGATGGTTCTGGTTGAGCAGAGGAAAACACAAAACCTAGATCTGGCCTATTGTCCCGTTACATAAGGTGGCCTTTAAGGACCATGTGTGATGTGTCGCTGCATAATAACTGGGATAGAGAGAACTGGGGTGGCCTGGAGTCTTGTCCCTGGCCATTAGCTTTTTTTTTTTTTTCCTTTTTAAATAATAAGCCACATTTACTAAGTGTTAGCCCATGTCTAGACACTGTTCTAGGGACTCTGTGTGGTCTTAATTGTTTCATTTTTCACAAGAGCCCATCCCAACAACTAGCTTACCGAGATGACTCTGGTCTGGAACAGGCACTGTAACTCCTATTTCCATCTTGCAGATGAGGAAACAGATGCGCTGAGAGTTTAATGAAGTTAACTAAGACCATGCAGCTTCCAGTCGTAGTCAGGAGGTAAGCCCAGGCAGTATGCTCCAGAGTCAATCTCTCACTGTAATGATTATCTGCACTCTTTTGAAGGCTTAAGGAAAAAGCAACAACAATCAGAAGCTAAAGAAGCTGTTTTTCTAAACGGCTCCATGAGTCAAGTAAAAGTAGTGAAGGGGGAAAGAGTGGGAAACACACACAGCGCTTCCTTTGAGTGGCCACCGGTGACCTAGAGTCTGGGAAAGGGAACTCAGCACTGCCCCCTGAGACGGATGGAGACCTGAAAGCTAGCATCTCATGATGACCACCATTGTTCTCACCTGGGACACCAGCCACCCGGAAGTGAAACATCCTCTGTTAACTTCAGAAGCCAAGGACAATGACAGAGGGCAGAGGAATAGGGGAGTGGGCAGAGAGGAGCGAGAGAAGAGCCCAGAATCTTCAAGGGGACTGTTCCTGAAGCTGGATATACTGATACAGCTTAAGTTGCTTTGATGTGGTGCACATTTTGGCTGACCCCATGAAAGCTGTGAAATCATGGTTTTGCTGTTTGTTGTTTCTTTTTTCCCCAGGCAGTGTGTATAATATCCCTAAACCTTACTCTGCTCTGAGGCTCACCGAGATTATAAGAGATTTACGTTTTCCACTTCATTAAATATAATTTGAATGTTTATGGATTTGTATTATTTGTATAAATGAAAAAAATTCCCTATAATTTGATAGAATTGGGTTAACTTCTAAAGAAATTATAGTACAAATTTATTATTCATAATAAATTTTTACATAGCAATCATGCTTTATTAGTATTACTGAGAGAAATGTCAGAAATTTAATTGAGCATTATTGTGCCATCCAGTGCTAAGAATGAGGATCAAATATGCGGACCAAACAGTCTCCTCCCTGCTGTCTTTAACTTTAAGGGAGAGATGTGAACATTTTATGTTGCTCATTCAAGACGCAAGGGAATTCTCAGAGATGAGCAGATGCAGTGCTTAGAATGATTGATGGTCTTGTCCGAGATGAGCGAGTACAGGAAACAAGACCGAGTGACTGTGTTTCTGCCAGGGGTTCCAGGCCCGTTCTCCTTTCATCTCTGGCCTCCCTCCATCATGGACTACCCCCTGTCGTAGAGGAGAACAGTTGGATGAGCTTTCCCAAGGATAGGGTGAAGTGGTTTATTTTTATCATCACCTAGTAATATAAACTGTTAAACAGAAAGAAGTGAGATAAGGTTTCATCCAAACATCTCATCAAAATGTTCCTGCTTTGGCACACGTTGCACCCGAGGGACTCTTTCAAAGACTCTGAAGTCAAAACAGCTGCATCTGAGTGACTGCCTCAAAATGAAGAACAGCCCCATGGAAAGGCCAGGTACCTAGAGCCCACGGGAGATACTCTCTTGACACTTCCAGGCATAATGGGACCAAGATCTTCTAGTGTGTTCCCCCATGCCCACAGTCCCTTGGGGCTTTGAAATCTCTGTATTAAAAGTATCACATGACCTAAGTGTCAGGGAAAAATTAAGCTCAGTGTTTTGGAGGAGGGAACCTTGAAAAGGAGATTTCCTGGAGGATAAAGAAGTGACCTAGGGGACTGGAGAAATAGAGGTAACTGGGAGGAGGGACAAGGGGGAAGAAGGTATTCCAGGCTGAAGGGACACAGTGAACAAAGACACAGGCATAAGAAGCCGAATGGAAGATCACCACAGCCTACAGGCACTTCCGGTTACTCACCATCCACCCCTTACTGAGCACCTATGGTGTGCTTCACTACACTGTCCCCATCATTTCAGAGGGGGCGTGACACGGGTTGATCTAGCACATGGTTGAGCCTTTTCTTCCCTCCTCTCAAAGACAACAACAAAATATACTTGATCCCTAAACCAATTTCAAAAAAATAATTTGATTTTAACCATATATGGTTTCCCCTCAAAAATATTCTACTTAATTTTTAAACCACTTTAATATGAATTAAACAATTCAGAAAACATTATTTTTTTCTATTTATTTTTAAAATCACCTTAATTTGAATTAAATACAGATAAACTACTTGATTTATTTTGAAAAATACAATTACATTGTAAATACAAATATAAACAAATTGCTGACCAATTGAGCTATT
>SJYC01074264.1:0-15740 GCA_006408675.1 Madoqua kirkii
TTATAGCTTGTATTATTAAAATAATCTATGTCTTTTCTTATTTTTTGTTTAGTTGAGCTATCAAATTCCAGAAAAGTTACATTAAATTCTTCCACTATATTTCTTTAAAGACCTAATTATACTTATAAACCTTTTTAAGTATTGATGGATATGCTATTTTGTGCATAAATTATGGGACAAAGCTTTTCTGAATCTAGGCGGATTGTATCTCTTGCCATTAAATAATGTTTCAGTTTAATGTTTGTGGTCTTGCTGTTTATTGATATTTTCACATTTGCATTCTATTTGTATTTACCTGCTATATCTTTGCCCATGTCTTCATTTTCAGTGTTTCTTTGCAACTTTGTTTCAGATGAATTTCATATTTAAATTATTTTTAATAATGGCCATGATAAAAAATTTAGTTAGCATTGATATTCTTAATTTTATTCTTTCCATTATGTTGTATGTTTTCTGGATATTTCACCTTGTTGTCATTATTTCCTCTCTTCATTACCTAGTCTGTCAATGTCAAGTTTTTCTTTATTGCTTTTTAAAATTTGATAATTTAGAATTTCTTCTCATATTTAAATTCTGCTTGTGATTAAGCCTATCAGTTCATTTCTGTTCAGTTGCTCAGTCATGTCTGACTCTTTGCGACCCCATGAACTTTAGCACACCAGGCTTCCCTGTCTATCACCAACTGCCAGAGTTTACCCAAACTATGTCCATTGAATCGGTGATGCCATCCAGCCATATCATCCCACGTCGTCCCCTTCTCCTCCTGCCCTCAATCCTTCCCAGCATCAAGATCTTTTCATCCATCTCATTGGAACTGGTTCAAAGCCGATTATACAGAGTGAAGTAAGCCAGAAAGAAAAACACCAATACAGTATACTGACACATATATATGGAATTTAGAAAGATGGTAATGATGACCCTGTATGTGAGACAACAAAAGAGACACAGAGGTATAGAATGGACTTTTGGCCTCTGAGGGAGATGGGGAGGGTGGGATGATTTGGGAGAATGGCATTGAAACATGTATACTATCGTATAAGAAACGAAGCACCAGTCTATGTTCAATACAGGATACAGGATGCTTGGGGCTGGTGCACGGGGATGATCCAGAGAGATGATATCGGGTGGGAGGTGGGAGGGGGCTTCAGCACTGGGAGATCGTGTACACCTGTGGGCTGATTCATGTCAATGTATGGCAAAACCAATACAGTATTGTAACGTAGAATAAAGCATTGAAAAAATAAAAAAATAAAAAAAAGATCTTCAAATGAGTCAGCTCTTTGCATCAGGTGGCCAAAATATTGGACTATCAGCTGCACCATTAAGTCTATAGCTACATTTACCTATTATGAGAATGTAAAAGCTCTATTTAATCCTATATATTTTGGTTTTTTTAATTTCTCTTTTCCCCATACTTGAGTATTAGAATATTTTTGTTTCCCCAGTCTCTCACATGTTCTATTCTTGTAATTGTTTATTTTCAAATTTCAGGAATTTCAACATGATAGTCAAACTGTATAAATGAGAACATTTGTAGAGTTCATGTCATTTGTTTCCTTTCTTCTCATTGATCATGGTTACTGCATATAATTGTCTGGTTTTCTCATTATTTAATGTGAGAGGATAAACCGAGTTCCTCTAAATCCAACATGGTTAGAAGTGAAAGTGTGTGTCTCCCTATTATTACAGTAATCTTTCCTAAAATTTGGTAAACCTCGTTAATTCATACCTCCAGTCTCTTGCTACTCAGAGAAATTTCATCTCATAATTTAAGTTCTACTTCCAGTTTGCCTCCTTCTGAGTTCCAGAAGTCCCAGATGTTGTTAATCCCTTGTTGGGTTTCCTGAATCTGTCCTCATATTTTCCTTTCCCTCATTGATACCACATCTTTGTATTTTGTTCTGCGTTTTGATGTTTTCCCAGTAGATTTTCTGCACTACTAATTTGCTTCTCAACAGTAAACATGGAGGAGGTAATGGCAAGTAAGTTGTTTGCCTGACTGTGATTTGGGTTTCCTCAGCACTTCACCTGGGTCAAGCTGTGGGGTCTAAGGAGCAAAAGAAACAACCGAAGGGTATGAGACAGAGCAGAATCTTTCTGTCATTAGAAAGTAGCAAACAACTCCTTTCCACACAATGAGGAAAAAAAAAAGAAATTTGGATGGCTATCATTATGGATGCATTGACTTTTTTCTGAAATCCCATGGTGAACAGTCTTGGGAGAAAAGTAAAGCTTTGGATTTCTTACTCTGAGTAGGCTAAGAAAATATTGAAAGGTTCTGAATAAAAAACGAGTAACTGTCACATGGTGATAAGTATTTCAGAGTAAGCCTAGAGCTAGCCCGGTCATAGGCAGAGTATTCTTGCATGGAGAGTTCCATGGACAGAGGAGCCTGGAAGGCTATACTCCAGTTTAGTTCAGTTGCTCCATTGTGTCCAACTCTTTGCGACCCCATGCATTGCAGCATGCCAGGCCTCCCTGAACATCACCAACTCCCAGAATTTACTCAAACTCATGTCCACTGAGTCGATGATGCCATCCAACCATCTCATCCTTTGACGTCCCCTTCTCCTCCCACCTTCAATCTTTCTGAGCATCAGGGTCTTTTCCAGTGAATCACTTCTTTGCATCAGGTGGCCAAAGTATTGGAGTTTCAGCTTCAGTATTAATCCTACCAATGAATATTCAGGACTGATTTCCTTTAGGATGGACTGGTTGGATCTCCTTGCAGTCCAAGGGGCTCTCAAGAATCTTCTCCAACACCACATTTCGAAAGCATCAATTCTTCAGTGCTCAGCTTTCTTTATAGTCCAACTCTTACATCCATACATGACCACTGGAAAAACCATAGCTTTGACTATATGGACCTTTGTTGGCAAAGTAATGGCACTGCTTTTTATATACTATCTAGGTTGGTCACTGGAGAAGGCAATGGCAATCCACTCCAGTACTCTTGCCTGGAAAATTTCATGGACAGAGGAGCCTGGTAGGCTGCAGTCCATAGGGTCGCAAAGAACAGGACGACTGAGCGACTTCACTTTCACTTTTAGTTTCATGCATTGTAAATAGCATATGTAATTCCAACTTAACTGGAAAATACTACTATAGAAAACAGAACAATCTAACACAATATCTCAGACTTGTCATAGCAATATAACACCATGAAATCATGGCTTGTTTATAGATGAAAGTTACCTTGAAGATATATACATGTATAAGGTGTATTATGGATTTGCTCCATGACCCTTGAATATAAGAAAACAACAAAATGTCTTAATTTTTACAAGTCCAGTCAAATCTTTCTAGGCCTTCAACCTATACAATTGTTGAAAATCTATTCTTTATTATTTGGAATGCTGGCCTCTTCCTTGATTTAGGGTTGTACACAGACCAGGAAACACTGGGGAAGAACTTCTAGCTTTCCTTCAGCTTCATCCACATATGATAGTTAATTTGTCAGCTTCACTAAGCTGTGATGCCCAGTTGTTTTATCACCCACCAGGATAAAATGCTGGGCTTCCCTGATGCTCAGATGGTAAAGAATCTGCCTGCAATACAGGGGACTGGGTTTGAACCCTGGGTTGGGAAGATCGCCTGGAGAAGGGAATGGCAACTCACTCCAGTATTCTTGGCTGAAGAATCCCATGGACAGAGGAGCCTGGGGAGCTACAGTGTGTGGGGTTGCAAAAGAGTTTGACACAACTAAGCGACTCACACATACAGTATAGATGTTGTTGCAAAAGGTTTTTCTTTTAGATGTGATTAATATACAAAACAGTAGACTTCGAGTAAAGTAGATTACTTTCCAAAATGTTGATGGCTTCATTCAATCAGGTGAACAAAAACTGAGGTTTCTCAAAGAAGCAGAAATTATGCCTGTAAAGACTACAGCATAGGAATCCTGTCTGTTTCCAATCTGAAGATTCCCGACTTGAGACTGTAGCACCAACTCTTTCCTGAATTTCCAGGTTGTTGGTTTGCTCTACAAATTTCAAACTTTCTACCATTATATTCACATGAGTATGTTGTGTGGTGTATGTTGCTCCTCTGCTCATGGAATTCTTCAGGCAGGAATACTGGAGTGGGTAGCTATTCCCTTCTCCAGGGGATCTTCCCAACCTAGGGATCAAAATCAGATCTTCTGCATTGCAGGCAGATTCTTTACCATCTAAGGCACCAGGAAAGCCCTCTGCTGTGGAGAAATCTGATTAAGAACTGATTAATAATCCTTTAGATTTCCCTGGTGGTTAATATGGTAAAGCATCTGCCTACAATGCAGGAGACCCCGGTTCAAATCCTGGTTTGGGAAAATCTCCTGGAGAAGACAATGGCAACCCACTCCAATATTCTTGCCTGGAAAATCTCATAGCCTACCATAGCCCTGGTAGGCTACAGTCCATGGGGTCATGAAGAGTTGGACACAACTGAGCGACTTTCTTTCTTTCAGGGCTTCCCAGGTGGTGCTAGTGGTAAAGAATTGGCCTGCCAATGCAGGACATGCAAGAGACATGGGTTAGATCCCTGAGTCAAAAAGATCCTCTGGAGAAGGGAAATACAACCCACTCCAGTATTCCTGCCTGGACAACCCCACGGACAGAGGATCTTGGCAGGCTACAGTCTGTAACATCGTAAAGAGTCGGATACCACTGAGCAGCTGAGCACATGATGCAGGAACCCCGTAAGATATTCAGTGACAAAGTGCTGTATCAAAGCCGAACCATGTTGCTGCTCTCCACATTCTCCCTTATGATTACACAGTGAAAGTGAGAAATAGATTCAGGGGATTAGATGTGATAGACAGAGGGCCTGAAGAATTATGGACAGAGGTTCATGACACTGTACAATAGGCAGAGATTAAGATCATCCCCAAGAAAAAGACATGCAAAAAGGTCAAATGGCTGTCTTAGGAGGCCTTACAAACACCTGTGAAAAGAAGAGATGCGAAAAGTAAAGGAGAAAAGGAAAGATATGCACATTTGAATGCAGAGTTCCCAAGAATAGCAGAGAGAGATAAGAAAGCCCCCCTCAGTGATTAAGGCAAAGAAATAGAGGAAACAATAGAATGGGAAAAACTAGAGATCTCTTCAAGGGAATATTTCATGCAAAGATGGGCACAATAAGGGACAGAAATGGTATGAACCTAACAGAAGCAGAAAATATTAAGACGAGGTGGCAAGAATATAGGAAAGAACTGTACAAAAAAGAGCTTCATGACCCAGATAACCACAATGGTGAGATCACTCATCTAGAGACAGGCATCTTGGAATGCAAAGTCAAGTGGGCCTTAGAAAGCATCACTATCAACAAAGCTAGTGGAGGTGATGGAATTCCTATTGAGCTTTTTCAAATCCTAAAAGATGATACTGTGCAAGTGTTGCACTCAATATGCCAGCAAATTTGGAAAACTCAGCAGTGGCCACGGTACTGGAAAAGGTCAGTTTTCATTCCAATCCCAAATAAAGGCAATGCCAAAGAATGCTCAAACTACCACACAGTTGTACTCATCTCACATGCTAGTAAAATAATGCTTAAAATTCTCCAAGCCAGGCTTCACCCATACATGAACTGTGAATTTCCAGATATTCAAGCTGGTTTTAGAAAAGGTAGAGGAACCAGAGATCAAATTGCCAACATCCAATGGATAATCAAAAAAGCAAGAGAGTCCCAGAAAAATATCTACTTCTGCTTTATTGACTATGTCAAAGCCTTTGACTGTGTGGATCATAACAAACTGTGGAAAATTCCTAAAGAGATGGGAATACCAGATCACCTTAGCTGCCTCTTGAGAAATTGGTATGCAGGTCAGGAAGTAACAGTTAGAACTGGGCATGGAACAAGGGACTGGTTCCAAATAAGGAAAGGAGTACGTCAAGGCTGTATGTTGTCACCCTGCTTATTTAACTTCTGTGCAGAGTACATTATGAGAAACGCTGGACTGGAAGAAGCACAAGCTGGAATCAAGATTGCTGGGAGAAATATCAGTACTTCACATATGCAGATGACACCACCCTTATGGCAGAAAGTGAAGAAGAACTAAAGAGCCCCCTGATGAAAGTGAAAGAGGAGAGTGAAAAATTTGGCTTAAAGCTCAACATTCAGAAAACTAAGATCATGGCTTCTGGTTCTATCAGTTTATTGCAAATAGATGGAGAAGCAATGAAAACAGTGACAAACTTTATTTTCTTGGGCTCCAAAATCACTGCAGATGGTGATGGCAGCCATGAAATTAAAAGACGCGTGCTCCTTGGAAGAAAAGCTATGACCAAACTAGACAGCATATTAAAAAACAGAGACACTTTGCCAACAAAGGTCTGTCTAGTCAAAGCTATATTTTTTTCCAGTAGTCATGTGTGAGAGTTGAACTGTGAAGAAAGCTGAGTGCTGAAGAATTGATGCTTTTGAACTGTGCTGCTGGAGAAGACTCTTGAGAGTCCCTTGGACTACAAGGAGATCCAACCAGTCCATCCTAAAGGAAATCAGTCCTGAATATTCACTGGAAGGACTGATGCTGAAGCTGAAACTCCAATACTTTGGCCACCTGGTGTGAAAAACTGACTCATTTGAAAAGACCTTGATTCTGGGAAAGATCGAAGGTGGAAGAAGGAGATGACAAAGGATGATATGGTTGGATGGCATCACCAACTCAATGGACATGAGTTTGAGTAAACTCCAGGAGTTGGTGATGGACAAAGAGGCCTAGCGTGCTGCGGTCCATGGGGTCGCAAAGAGTAGGACACAACTGAGCAACTGAACTCAACTCAGCCAAGCTCAACATCCTCTTTCTTCACACTGCCCCTAACCACTGTGATGCTTGCATTGGTCCTGAAGGCGTAGCCCTGAGTATTCAGTCCTAACAATCCACATACTGGCCTTGCTACATCCTGGGCTGGGTAGTGACAGGATTCTCATCTTCACCACATTGAAGTCTCACTACTCCTCTATCTTCTCAACCACTGGGAATTCAACTCTTCCCTGAGGGCTGAGTCTTTCCCTCAACCATCCATCACCCTCTTGTCCAAGTGTAGAACCTATCATTTCCCACCCATCCCAACTCCCATACCTTGGGCAGAACCAACTCCGTCCCACCAAAGATCCAAGTGCAGATACATTTAAGAAGACTTCTCAGACACAGAAAAACTATTTATTTCTCCTTGGGCAACAAACTCAGAATACAAAATGTTGGGATTAAGTGCTCAGAAATTACCCATTTATTCCTTTGAAGTGAGAATAGACATGAATTAATGTCTTGTTAAACTATCTTGCTTTGTGGGTAAGGAGTCAAGACCCAGAGAAATTAAGTGGTTTCCTCAAGTTTCCCAGAACATTCTTATACAAAGGAGAAGCTGCTGCTGCTGCTGCTGCTAAGTTGCTTCAATCATGTCCGATTCTGTGTGGCCCCATAGACGGCAGCCCACCAGGCTTTGTGCTCAGAAATTACCCATTTATTCCTTTGAAGTGAGAATAGACATGAATTAATGTCTTGTTAAACTATCTTGCTTTGTGGGTAAGGAGTCAAGACCCAGAGAAATTAAGTGGTTTCCTCAAGTTTCCCAGAACATTCTTATACAAAGGAGAAGCTGCTGCTGCTGCTGCTGCTAAGTTGCTTCAATCATGTCCGATTCTGTGTGGCCCCATAGACGGCAGCCCACCAGGCTTCCCCATCCCTGAGATTCTCCATGCAAGAACACTGGAGAGCTGTTGCATTTCCTTCTCCAATGCGTAAAAATGAAAACTGAAAGTGAAGCCACTCATTCGTGTCCGACTCGTAGCAACCGCATGGACTGCAGCCTACCAGGCTCCTCCATCCATGGGATTTTCCAGGCAAGAGTACTGGGGTGGGTTGCCATTGCTTTTTCCAGAGCAGCTGCTATAGGATGCCATATTCCTCCCCACTACCTTCACCTTATATCTATCTGGCTATAAGCTGCTGCAAACTTGCACACAAATTTGTGGAAGCCCCAGTGTTGACACTGCTTTGCTACCTTGATATGAAATGGCAGGTTGGAATTTGATGCTTAAATGTATCACAGTCTTTGTGGGTTTTGGCATCTGTAGCTTCCTCCAGATAATTCAACCACAGGCTTTGGAGGGAAGAGGGTCTTTACTGAAATGTGTGATTTAGTCAAGCTTGAAATTCAGTGGGCACTACCTGGCATCCATGGTTAGAACGTTGTACCAAGTGTAACTGCTTTCTCTGTGCATTTTTTTTTTTTTAAAGTTTAGCAGGTCCTGAAAAGACAGTGCAAAATGCAGCTTTGGGCTGCAGCGTTATAACGGGCTCTTCCTATCAATCTCAAGGGCTCATTATATAAGCTTATTTCTTCTACTGATACAGGAGCAAAAATGGCTGGCTTGTGACTTTTTTCCTATTGCATTCAGTTGTCCAAACATACTCAGACATTCAACAGTACACAAGCAGCCAGCCATTTGGTCTTTCGACCAAAAAGGCTGTGGCTGGAGTTTCTTGGAGATCAAATAGCTGCTTTTGATCAAAATAAAATTCAAACTTCAAACGAATATAGTTCATTGCCTATAATAAGCCTTGTACCTTAGGGGTCACAATAAAACTGTCAGCCTTATGTGTCACTCTCTCTTCTCTTTCTCACTCACTCTTAGTCTCATTATTTAACCACTTTTGTAGCTAAAGGTCTCTATGTTTCTGATTATTTTTCTTTGGAGACCTGCTTTCTGTAGAGATGATCAAAGGTGTCCTTGAATTTATGAATACATATATGTATGTATATGGGCTTCCCAGGTGACTCAGTGGTAAAGAATCCCCTGCCAATGCAGAAGGTGTAAGAGACTTGAGTTCCATTCCTGTGTTGGGAAGATCCCCTGGAGGAGGAAATGGCAAGCCACCCCAGTATTCTTGCCTGGAAAATTCCATGGACAGAGGAGCCTGGCAGGCTACAGTCCCTGCAGTCACAAGGAGTTGGACACTGATGCTGGGAAAGATTGAGGGCAGGAGGAGAAGGAGGTGACAGAGGATGAGATGGTTGGATGGTATCATTGACTCAATGGACATGAGTTTGAGCAAACTCTGGGAGACAGTGAAGGACAGAGAAGCCTGGCATTCTTCAGTCCATGGGGTCACAAAGAGTCAGACACAACTGAGCAACTGAACAATTCTAAAAGAAAAGAGTGTGGGTGTAGACGGTTAGGCAGTTGGAAGACATAGCATTGTTTGGAGTCAGGATATCAGAATATGTCTTCCTGATATGATATCACTAAATACATCTGCCAGGTGTGGAGAGCTCAAGATTGCTCCAAAGCCTATTTGTGCCAGATTAGCACCTGTGACCACTGCCTTGGGACCACACATTACAATTACTGTAAGAAGCAGGTTGTGCGGTTTCTAAAAACAGGCTGTCAAAGTTCAAATCCAGCTTTACTGCTTGTTATCTCTTTATAAAACTTGTATAAGTTACTTATTTTCTCCATGCTTCAATTCCCCACCTGTAAATTGGGGATTTCAAAGAAAAGACATACATCCCAGAGATACTGTGAGCCTTTGGTGAATCAGTGCATGTAAAGCCCTCAGAATACTAGTTAGCACACTGTAAGCAGTGATTTAGGGTTAGTGTCATTAACTAGATTTTTGAGAGACTTTTGTACAGTTTTACCAAACACTGGAATAGAAGGTGTGTTTTTTATATTTGATTCTATTACAAACCCTAATCTAGATACAGTAATATTCTTTCAGTTTTCTGGATGGAAAACTATATTCCTATTCTGGAAAATAATGATTTCTTCTGGGTTGGTTTGTTAGTTGGTTAATCTCAAGCAAGTTGCTCTTGAAATCCCTATAGCCAAGAAATTCTTCAGATCATTCAGACCCCACCCATTTCTTTATGGTTTGGAAAGGAAAATAAGAAGAGATCAGAGCAATGGACTTAGCTTAAGATGGGGGAGGTTTAAATTTTAGGTTTTATTTGGTTTTGTAAAAAATAATATCTGTGAGAGTCAACTTCCTCGTCTGAAAACTGAAGATGTCCCTACAAAGAAGCTATTTTGGAAATAGTCCTGTTGCAGCACTAATTCATAATATAATAAATATAATTTTAAGTTGTACATATAGAAAAGAGTTAAATATAAAAACAAAAGTATTAAAATTAATCAGCACAAAATATAGATGAAGATCTGATCCTGGGGTGAAAAGGATCTCCCTAAGAAGCATCTCAAAAAGGAAGAAGTTGAGTTGATCATCAAAATTTTTAAAATAACTTCTACAAATCAAAAACTTAAGGAACTATAGAGGCAAACATCACAGTAGTATTAACCATGTAATAGGGAAATATGTATACTGTATGAGTAATTCTTAAAAATCAGTGAAAAAGATGAAAGCATCAATATAAAAATGAATAAAAAATATGAAACCAATCACAACGTGTGGATTTGATTTTCATTCTGATAAAGAAACTTAACAAAAAAGTAAAAGGCAATTGGAAACTGGAATATTTTATATTTTCTGATTAAAATGTTATTGTTCATATTTTCAAGTATGACAGTGATGTTGTGTGTGTGCTTTGGAAAGAGTCTTTACCTTTTAAAGACACATTCTGAGACATTTGCAGATGTCTGAAATTTGCCTCAAAAAAGCACAAGGGTGAGATGTGTGACTTGATATAAATGAAGTAAGATTGATCATTACTTGATCATTGTTAAAGATGCATAATGGGTTCCTTATTCTAACAACCTTTATATGATATTTGATTTTTCAACAAGAGTATAAAAAGTATAATACTGTTTATGAAAATGATACTATTTAAAATATGTTCATGGCAATGGCACCCCACTCCAGTACTCTTGCCTGGAAAATTCCATGGACAGAGGAGCCTGGTAGGCTGCAGTCTGTGGGGTCGCTAAGAGTTCCGTACTACTGAGCGACTTCACTTTCACTTTTCACTTTCATGCATTGGAGAAGGAAATGGCAACCCACTCCAGTGTTCTTGCCTGGAGAATCCCAGGGATGGGGGAGCCTGGTGGGCTGCCGTCTATGGGGTTGCACAGAGTCGGACACGACTGAGGTGACTTAGCAGCAGCAGCAGCAGCAGATACATACATGTATGATTTAAGGGCATTCATGGGCTTCCCTGGTGGCTCAGAGGTTAAAGCGTCTGCCTCCAATGTGGGAGACCCGGGTTCGATCCCTAGGTCCCCTGTAGAAGGAAATGGCAATCCACTCCAGTATTCTTGCCTGGAGAATCCCATGGACGGAGACGCTTAGTAGATTACAGTCCAGGGGGTCCCAAAAAGTTGGACACGACTGAGTGACTTCACCTTCACCTATGCACATGTGTGTATGTGTGTTTATGTGTAAACCTTACCATTGGGTTGGGGGGACGGGTTGGTAAGGAGAGGAGGGTGATCAAGAGGGATCTATGGGGACATAACTGTACTGTTAATTTTTCATTTCTTAAACTAGATGAAGCATAAAGTGATGATTAAGATATTTTTTCGGAGAAGGCAATGGCACCCCACTCCAGTACTCTTGCCTGGAAAATCCCATGGACAGAGGAGCCTGGTAGGCTGCAGGCCATGGGGTCGTTAAGAGTTCGGTACTACTGAGCAACTTCACTTTCACTTTTCACTTTCATGCATTGGAAAAGGAAATGGCAACCCACACCAGTGTTCTTGCCTGGAGAATCCCAGGGATGGGGGAGCCTGGTGGGCTGCAGTCTATGGGGTCACACAGAGTTGGACACAATGGAAATGACTTAGCAGCAGCAGCAGCAATATATTTTTAAAAAATTATGTGCATCTTTACTTTCTCTTATATTTAAAGAATTTTTTTAACTGTTGTGGAGAACATTGGAGATGTTGGATACAAGGTTTTTTAAAAATGTGAAAAGATGTTTTTTAACAAAAGAAAAAATAAAACTGGCAATAGCTACAGGGGGAAAGTACTGAAACTGGTTTTTACTAAAAGAAATATAAATTTAGATAAGATACTTTTTTTCTTAGCCCATTGAAAAAATTAAAAATTATAGTAATCAGTACTGGCTAAAGCATAATGAATTAGTCTCTCATACACTGCTGAAATAAAGATTATTTCAGACTTTCTGGAAAAAAACTTTGTGTACAGATCAAGACAAAATATTTCCACTTGTTGCTATTATTGTTTGAAAGTAACCATGGGGAAACACAGAGTTTTTATTAAAGAATGTTCACTGCAATTGTATTTTATAGGAAAATTAGAAACATCTATGTCTTGCAATTGGAATTTAGTTAAATGTATGATGGCATGTTCATAAAATAGAATTCTGTGTAGGACTGAAACATCATGTTTTTTAATGACATAGAAAACATGGGTGACATAGGATTATGTTTTAAAAAGCGTGGTAAAGACTGTGCATATAAACATGATCCCACTTTCATAAGCAACAAGTAGAATCTGAGTGTGGATGTGGAGGGAGAGCTGTCTGGGATTTTGTGTCACCTCCTGAGATGTAAGCAAGCCTGGGCAGGCTTAAGGGACTGGCGGGTAGCCTTCTGGGCTTCTTTCAGTTTGCTTAGGGGAATGAAGGAACCTCCTAGAAAATAATTCATTCTAAGGGAAAAGGGAGTTGTGAGAAACAAATTTGACTGTAAGACAAAACCTTAGGGTGAGAGGTTGCAGTAGCTCTGAGCCTGGAGGGTGTTGTTCTGCATCCGTCCTGGCTCCATCTCCACGGACTTAGGGCTTGTCTTGGGAAACAGAGGGCAGTATGCAAAGTGGGAGGATCTGCTCAAGTAAGGATTTTGCACAGCCTGGGGAGCACTCATGACAATTTCAGTGTGCCCACAACAAATGTAAGATAAATAGGAAGAGAGATTTCTTTGCTGGTTTTCTGTTGGCCTGCACCCAACTTGGAGTTTTGAAGGCTTCATTCAGTGTGTCTTGATAGTCAAAAGCAGTCAAGCTCTGCAGAAACAGCACTGGGGCCTGGGGCCTGCCAAGTGGACGTTGCCTGGGCTGGCACCTGGGCACCTGTATGCACTCTTAGGAAATCACAGAAACATGCTGGGAGCAAGGCAAGATTTTCCAAGGGGCTGAGGTCTGCAGTTAGCAGCAAAAGAGTACTGCTGAAGTGACACTATCTTTAACTCCCTACTAGGGTGGTTGCATGTGTGTGTGAGTGTGTGTGTGTGTGTGTGTGTGTGCATGCGCGCACATATCCCAAGAAAATAAACCCAGATATTATTGGTGCTTATTATTACAGCTGATCTCAATTTTTCTCTTTTCTGTGTAGATTGTGATAGTGTCAGTGTCAGATTAAGTGTTTCTATCACTGAGGTTTAGATATGACTGAGCATGCCCAAAGAACATTATAAATGAATGCAGTGAAACTTCCATGTTTCTAGCTCAGGGAAGGCCTGAGGATCCCTCTAAAGATTTTGACTCTTAAGAAAAAGAGAGTATATTTTCTTTACATTTCTGTTATCAGAAAAATATTAGATATATTTCCATTCTCTTCAAGGTCAAATATTCTATGATTTTACAGTTCTGTGAAAACGTGTGAAAGTGAAGTTGCTCAGTCGTGTCCGACTCTTTGTGACCCCATGGACTGTAGCCTACCAGGTTTCTCAGTCCATGGGATTTTCTAGGTAAGAATATTGGAGTGGGTTGCCATTTCCTTTTCCAGGAGATCTTCCCATCCCAGGGATTGAACCTGGGTCTCCCGAATTGTAGGCAGATACTTTTACCATCTGAGCCAGATGACCTGGCAAACATGTGTAGGCCCATGATTAAATATGTTTACTAAACTAGGAAAATGAAAGTATAATAAATAACTTCTGTTGCACATGTTATGTTTTACTTGTAAAATTCCATTTGTCTCCTGTGGAATTCACAAAAATAGCTATGGAGACCATTAGTTTAATTCTTATGAGAGATCCAACAACTAAAATGTCTAGAGCAATGAAAAATAATGAGAAGTTGCTTAAATTGTGTTTTTATTTACACTTCAGTTCCCTAGTCTTCTGAATCCTTTGCATATGTAATAGAGGTTGTATACTTTAGCTATTAATATACTAAGCTGCTTTGTATTTCTCAATTAAGCTGGGATATGAAAATAATGCTTTTGCATATGTTAAGGGATAAAGTCTGACTCATATGTGATAACATATGATAAATGCCTAAAGTTCCCAAGGGACAGAGAAGTTGGACTTTATTAAAAGGAAATTTGAAAAAGGCAATTTAAAGAGGACACAATTATATATGTTCAAAAGGTATCAAGGTAACATATTTAGAATATATAAAGTCCACACAGCCTTTGCCTTAGGGAGTACCACATTAAGAATCTTTACTGGTTGAGATTTTTAACTTTCAGAATATCTATTGTTTATGGAGGAACTGAGCCTTCACTCTACCTCAAAGCCAATGCAGAAGACACAGGTTCGATCCCTGGGTCGGGAAGTTTCCCTGGAGAAGGAAATGGCAACCCACTCCAGTATTCTTGCCCGAGAAATTCCATGGACAGAGGAGCCTGTTGGGCTACAGTCCATGGGATCGCAAACAGTTGGACATGACTGAGCAACTAAACAACACAGATATTAAATATTATTAATACAAAAATGAGTATATTAGTTTAAGATTAAACAATATTTGTTTTTCAAATGTTAGTAGAAAATCAAAATAGATCTGATGCTTTTTCAAATGGTCATCTTTCCAAATGCTTACAAGGGTTTTTCTCTGTTAAGTTCTATTCTTCTTGGTCAAATGTGGTAAATGTATTAGTCAGAACAGGTTATGCTACACTGTAGCAACCAAACACTAACGTTTTGAAGCTTAACATGGTAAGAGGTTATTCTGGCTCACGTCATAATTTGAGATGGGTCAGAGAGCCATCTCTGGCTCTCTACATAGCTAGTAGCTATGCTATATGGAGTATGTGTCTTCTAAAATTATCAGATGAAAGGACTGGTGGAACGAGCAGGATATTTTTAGGTGCCAGACCCTGAAAATGGCTTATATCACTTGTATTCTCATTCATTTGACGGGATCTCGGTCTCATGGTCTCAACCTAATAGCAGAAAGTCTCAGTGTCCAGGAAGAAAATATTGGAAGTAAAATAGCATCTTTCTACCCTAGTAGTTTTATTTTTCCAGGAAATCATCTAGTTTCTCTTGATTTTCAAGTTCATTACCACAGAACTGCACATAATGTTCTTTCATAATCATTTAAATTGTATCCCTATCTCTAATTATATCTGTTTTGTCATTCTTAATTTTGCGTGTTTTATTTTATCCCTTTTGTCCTAATTTGTGCTTATCTGCTATTTGATTGGTCTTTACAAAACACAAGCTTTTACTATTATTTATCTTTCCATTGATATTACAAATAATTATTGAGTGCTATTCTAAGTAAGTGAACATTTTGTGGCAAATAGGTAAAACAAAATTCCTGCTCAGGAGGAACTTGGACTCCTCCTGCTGCTTTCAGGTTATTTTGCTGTCCTCATAGCATAAGTTGCATGGTTTTCTCATTTATCTTTAATTTTTCTTAAAGCCTCTAAGGCTATAGAATTTCTTTTTTCTTAACTGTGTTCTATAGGTTTGGGTATCATGACTTTTCATTTTCCTTTTGAGCTCATTTTCTTTCCTTCAGTTAAAATTTCTAGTTTGATTTAGGAATTTTTTTAATAGCATATTTTAATTTCCAAGTAGTTAAGTTTTTTTGATGATGATTTATTTTTTCTCTCTGTGTTGAATTATTATCAGAGAATATAAGTCTATAAAATCTTTCCTTTATAGAATTA
>SJYC01074266.1:0-14521 GCA_006408675.1 Madoqua kirkii
TGCTAAATTGAATTTCCAGGTTAAGCAGCAACCCCTTTTTGTTTCAACGTTCTTCATTAAATATCTTCCTTATATTCCTCCGCTGCCTTAAATTTCTCATGGAATCAGGCGATAGGCAAGTCCCTCCTCATTTGATTTGCTTTCCACGATTTCATTTACTCACGGACAACTGCGATCTGAAAATATTAAATGGAAAGTTGCAGAAAGGAACAATTCATGAGTTTTAAATTGTGTGCCATTCTGAGTAGAGTGATGAAATCTCGCCGGGTCTTTCTATGTCCCTCCCAAGAAGTGAGTCACACTTTCCTTCAGGGTATTCCCTCCCGCCCCACATTAGTCACTTCGTAGCGATCTCCGTTATCAGATCCACTGTCTTGGTATTACCGTGCTTGTGTTCAAGTCACTCTTATTGTACTTAATGGCCTCGAAGCACAAGAGTAGTGATGCTGGCAAGTTAGATATGCCCAAGTATTTCCTCTAAGTGAAAGGTGACAGTTCTGGACTTCATAAGGAGAGATAAACACTCTTTTTGCTGAGATTGCTAAATTCTACTGTAAGAATGAATCTTCTATCTATGAAATGGTGAAGACAGTCAAAGAAATTTGTGCTAGTTTTGCTGTTATACCTCACACAGCAAAAGAAATGGCCACAGTGAGTGACAACTGCTTATTTTGGATGGAAAAGACATTAAATTTGTACAACTAGATGCTTCCAGAGAGAGACTACACAACATTCACATACCTTTCATCACATATTGCTATATTGTTCTATTTTGAGTTATGGCTTAATCTCTTACTGTGCATTCATGCTGAGCTGCTTCAGTAGTGTCTGACTCTTTGCAACCCTATGGACTGTAGCCCATCAGGCAACTCTGTCCATGGGCCAGACAAGAATACTTGAGTGGGTTCCCATGCTTTCCTTCAGAGGATCTTCCTGACCCAGGGATCAAACCTGTGTCTTTTATGACTTCTGCATTGAAATTCTTTACTTCTACTGCCACCTGGGAAGCCCAGTCTCTTAATGTGACTAATTATAAATTAAATTTTATTATAGTATGTATGTAAAGGAAAAAACATAGCCTATATAGAGTTTTCAGCAGGGCATCCACTGGGGGTCTTAGGATATATGCCCTGTGGAAAAGGTGAGGACTCTTGTATATGAATTAAATGAAATTAAAATACATGACATTGCCACCTTTCTATGGCTTATAGTAACATAACATAATTTAATGGTTGAGAATTATAGGAAATATCAGATAATCGTTGTACCTCTGGCCTTCCTCTTTGGATACTATCTGGGTCTGGAGGTACCCATACTACACAGGAAAGTAAAGCAGCAGGATAGAGCAGGCGTCATTCCTGAGCAGCTAGGGCTAAAATCAAGTGCTTCGTCTCAAGCCAGGTGCTGCTTTGTACATGACAATATGGAGAACCCAGCTGGAACCTGGGTCCTGGGAGACAACTGGATGAGAAGACTGGCGGAATGATATACTGCCAGTCACATATGTTAATAACATAAAGCCAACATACACGTGTTCTCCTGTATTCTCTTATATTCCTGTATTCTCCTGTATTCCATTACACTATTTCATGCAAGTGAAGTGAAGTGAAGTCGCTCAGTTGTGTCCGACTCTTTGAGACCCCCTGGATCGTAGCCTACCTATCTCCACCCTCCATGGGATTCTCCAGGCAAGAGTACTGGAGTGGGTTGCCATTTCCTTCTCCAGGGCATCTTCCTGACCCAGGAATATAATCCGGGTCTCCCGCATTCCAGGCAGACGCTTTAACCTCTGAGCCACCAGGGAAGCCCAGTAGCCAACTTAAATTCCTCGATCAGCAATTTTGGGGAAAGATACCTGAGGTCAGCATTTTTTGAGTAATGCCCATTGAAGGGCTTTTGCAATGTGGCTATAGAGACAATGAGGAAGACTGATTCTAAGAGACTGACAAGGAGAAGAGGAAGTTCTGTAGACTGGGAATGAGAAAGGGGCCAAGGGTCCCTGGCAGTTTCTCAGGGGTGGTGAAGGTCTGAGGAAGGGTGATGGCTTGGAATACCTCAGCAGGAAGAGTCTAGGCATGGGTTTCTAGCTTAGGCAAAGGAGCCTGACCTTCCACCATGAAGAGTTGTTATAAAACCTCACAGGTTTCTGAGAGCTAAATTTTCTTTCTTTTTCTACGTTTCCCAATGGAAGCATGGCTACTGTAAGCAAAGTTCTAAGGTGGGTGACAATGTCAAAGATGGCCGGCTACATGTGTGAATGACTAGATGGCTTGTCAGAGATCTAGGGAAATCTGCCTACAGCTAGTTGTCTCCCCAGCGGGTATAGCTTATACTGAATGGTAATTAAGTCAATTGAACTTTTCGTCTTGGGGATTTTAAGTGTGAAATACTAGAGTTAATTATTAGTAGTAAAGGCAGAAGTTTATTCATTTATTCAATAGACACTTCTTGAACTTATACTATCTTTCAAATACATTGCTAAATGATGAGAATATAGTCAGTGAATAAAACAAAACAATTTTCTGCCCTCCCAGTACTCATATTTTAGTGGTAAAGACAAACATTATTATATTTAATTGATTTGAAGACATGCATTTTTTTCACATTTTAAATTTCTGGAAAAAAATGGAATGCATTTTACAGTCATTGGCCTCTGATAACCACAGTTGGACAGAGAGCAGTCAGTCATTTTTCTGTGTAAACTTAGTTATCTGTTTGTAACTATAAACACAATTGAATTACATGCATTGTTGGTACTGAATATGTGGACTTTAAATGCTATTTAAAATATCTTCAAAATGTGGTATTCTGATATAGCTGAAAAAGAAAAGTTATTGGTAGACATCTAGGCTCAGAAATAGAGCAATGAGACACAAATTTGATATCAGAGAAGCAAGTAATATTATTTGAAGAATGACCACAATTCCATATTTCTTGCTTTATGAATCCTAGAAAAGAAAGCCACTCACAAGCAGATGAAGCTGTGTTCCATTTTATTAGTGAGATAGTGTGTGGAAAAACAGTGACACTGAGTATGAGATGAAGAATATATCAGAATATTGAATTCCAATTGTAAAGATGTCTTAGATATAATTTAATTGATTTATTTTGCTTATAGATTCCTTTTTTGTGTGTGAAGGATATATGATTTTTAAAAAGTCTAAATAAGCCTAAAAGACCAATTCCAATGAGTATAAAATAAAAATTCTAAGCGATAAGAAAGATGACATGATTTTGTTTGTCAGTTTCTCTTTCTCTATGGGTATATAAAATAATGGCACATGTTTCAACTGATAACATCTTAGAGTCACTGAAATTCACTAGCTATCTAATGTCAGTGCTAAGTGCCACAAGAGAAAAAAAGTAGATAAGAGGATAGAGAGTAATGGACAGATTATGCTATTTTGGGATGTGGTGTTCAAGTAAGTTCTTTCTACTAAAGAGACATTTGAGCAGAAATCTGAAATAAGTGAGAAGATGAGTCATGCAGTTATCTAGGGGAGGGCTTTTCCACATGCAAGGAACTTCAAAAGCAAATGTTCTGTGGGACGAGCATGTATGGAGTTTTTGAGGAATCAGGAAGAGTTTTCTGTGTTTGGAGCATAGTAGGGAAGTGGGGAGTGAAGTCAGAGAGGTGGTGGAGCATGTACATTACGGGAGTCCTTGTAGACCATGGCAAGGACCTGGGATTTTATATACATTATGTAAGTCCTTGTAGACCATAGCAAGGAACTAGGATTTTATTCTAAGTGTGATGGCAAGTCATTGACGACTTTAAACACTCAGAATGCTGCACAGGGAATAGAATAGGGGGCAAGTTAGAAGATTGTTACAGTAAACCATGGAAGACATGATGGCAGCTTGTAATGAATGTTTGTGGAGATGGTGGCTTTTGAATACATCCAGTAGGTAAAACCCATAGGATTTATTGATGATTATTTATGAGGATGTCAGACAAAGAAAGAATCAGGGATGGTTTCATGGTTTTGGGTGTGAACATCTTGTTAATGGTGGTGACCTTATTGAAATAGGCAAGATTGTAGGCTACTTAGGACCTATAGAGGGTTTCAGGGAGGGAATTAGTAGATTAAGACTGTTTTGGACTTGTTAAACTTAAGCATCTAAGAGAAAAAGTTAGTACACAGTCATATATAAGAATCTTTGTTTGGGGGAGGCTAAGGCAGTAGAAATACATTCAAGAGCCATCAGAGTATGGATGGTATTTAAAGTCATCACACAGGATGAGGTCATGATAGAAGTGAATAAAGAGGACTGAAGAGAGGCACATAGGCAGTGATACAGGGAGTAAACTAGGAGGGTTTGGAAGTCAGGTAAAGAAAGTGTTTCAAGAAGATGAGACTAATTAACTATGTCAAATGTTGATGAGATTCCGTTACAATGAGTCTTCAGAATCGTCCACTAGATTAAGCAATGTGGTGGTCATCAACAGCTTTGACAAAAACAGTTTCAGTGAAGAGGTGGGAATAGAACTTGACTAGGGTAGAGTCAACAACAAATGAGAGCTGGAAGGTGAAGAAACTGAGACTGAGGAAAGAGTGCATGTGAATTTTTGAGGGAGAAAAAAGAAACAAGTCAGATGCTGGAGGAAGACATGAGGTTAAGAAGGTTTTTTTTTTTTTTCTTTCTGCTCCTTTAAAAAATTATGGGAGTTACTACAGTGTTTAGTTATGGCTGATGATATAAATGCTCTAGTAGAGAAAAGAAATTGAAAGAGAGATATCAAAGAGTAGGCAAAAGAGATGGGATTCCCTCTATACAAGGAGAGTTTGTATAGGAGCCTTAGACAGAAAAATAACTGAGGTCCAGAACCAAGTAATATTGAGAGACAATTCATGAGTTGCTCATGGTTTTGCACATTTTGAAAGCAGAGGCACTGACTCTTTTGCTTCCAAATATCTTTTCAAGAATGTTGGTATAATGAACTATCTTGGAAAACTGTGATTTTGTCTCTCTCTGGAGAAAAAGGTAGGCTAACTTGCTGCCTATTATAAAAGATATAGGTCGCTAGTCTGAGGATTCCTTTCCTATAACACAACCGATTGCGTGCATAAGCATCCATCTGGGCTCACCTGTGAGGGCCAGGGGACAAAGGGAACTGACAGTAAACATGCTGATGCATGTGTTGTCTGCTGTGCTATGAGGGATAAAGTCTTTCTCTCCTACCCAGGGGTCACGAGTCTCCTGCTGGCATTCATGGCTCTGTGGTAAGCTACGTTGTTAGCTTACAAGTATGGTAAAATCTCAGACTGTCAACTCTCCTTGAAATATAGGTTGGTGAAAGGATAATCAGGACATCCTTGCTTGATAAAATATAAAGCAAAGTCATAGGCTAAGATTGAGAATGGGGAAGATATTTTGGAGTTTAAGAAACAGAAGAGAAGGCATGAAGTAGACATCTTAGGGAGTAAAGAGATGAAAGAGGTGGAATAACATTGCAAAATTGTATTGGGAAATATTTGAATACTTTGAGATATAACATGAAGTACCATCAGTCTACATAGGTTTTATCCAAAGTGTGGATGCTGAAGGGAGATTTTTGGTGGGCTTGAAGAAGTGTTGGAATAGACATACTGTGGGGTGTGATCTGGAAAGGTATCAGGGAGTGGTTTAACAACAAGACACCTGACACGGAAATTTTGGAAGCAGTTACATTCTGAGTAATTTGTTCCTGCATGGGTATTGATATAGGAAGATGATGATGACTAAGGTAGTGGCAGAGAGAAAGGTAATAACTCAGGGATAAAACTTATAGTGAATGAAGGAAATACTGTAGAGGACTACAATAATGAGATGAAGTGGTCTCTCAGGCTGGCTGCTAGTCCATACAGTGGGTGCCGTCACAGAAATTAGGAAATCACCCTGTTGATATATGCAGCTTTGCCTAAACTTGGCTTAGCAAATGGTCTGTCTCTGTGCAAATTAAAAATGTTGCCCTTCCTTTCTCCATGGCCATCATCCTCCCATGTGCAGGTTCTGGCTACACAACACTGTATTATAACCCTAAATCAGATGGCATATGTCTCCTCCAAAATAGACTTTTGGGGGTGTTTTGGCATATTTGTTTGAAGAAGTGGAGTTTTCCCCCAGAAATGGCAATGGGAAGCAAGGATGTGGACTTTTATTCTACCTCAAGGCCAAGCAGTTTGTGTGATATAGGAAAAGAAGCAATCATCACTTGTCAGGATTTCAGGGTAAGCTGAGTCCTCAAGGGAGAGTCAGGCTATAGTAAGAGAAAGAAGTTTCAGAGAAGAGTTCAAAGTCATAGAGTATTTAACTGATGACATATTATGAGTGGCTTCCCTGGTGGCTCAGATGGCAAAGAAATTCCTGCAATGCAGGAGACCTTCCTGAGTCAGGAAGATCTGGAGAAGAGCACAGCAACCCACTCCAGTATTCTTGCCTATAGGATTCTATGGATAGAGGAGCCTGGTGGGCTATAGTCCATGGGGTCACAAACAGTCAGACAAGACTGAGCTATTAAAAGTTTCACTTTCTTTCATAGTATCAGTATTGAGGGGTAAAATTTCATTTTTTAATTTTACTGAGTGATTGAACTGAACTGAGTCCTTATTTTATTCTTTTTATTTTATAATACACACTGTTTTTTATCCAGTTCTATTTTCTTGCTGAAAATACCTGGACTCCTCTAGGATTCTTCTTTGTTCAGTCAATCAGTTGTGTCCCTCTCTTTGTGACCCCATGAATTGCAGCACGCCAGTCTTCCCTGCCCCTCACCATCTTCCAGAGCTTGCTCAAACTCATGTCCATTGAGCCAGCAATGCCATGCAACTATCTCATCCTCTATAGTCCCCTTCTCTTCCTGCCTTTACTCTTTCCCAGCAACAGGATCTTTTCAAATGAGTCAGTTCTTCTCAACAGGTGGCCAAAGTATTGGAGCTTCAGCTTCAGCATCAGTCCTTCCAATGAGTATTCAGGACTTATTGCCTTTAGGATTGACTGGTTTGATCTTGCAGTCCAAGGGACTGGCAAGAGTCTCTTCCAACACCACAGTTCAAAAGCATCAATTCTTCAGCACTCAGCTTTCTTTATGGTCCAATTTTCACATCCATATGTTACTACTGGAAAAACCATAGATGGACCTTTGTTAGCAATGTAATGTCTCTGCTTTTTAATATGCTGTCTAGATTGGTCATAGGTGTTCTTTCAAGGAGCAAGCATCTTTTAATTTCATGACTGCAGCTATCATCTACAGTGATTTTGGAGCCTAAGAAAATAAAGTCTCTCACTGTTTCCATTGTTTCCCCATCTATTGACCATGAAGTGATGGGACCAGATGCCATGATCTTTGTGTTTTGAATGTCAAGTTTTAAGCTAGGTTTTTCACTCTGAACTTTCCCTTTCATCAAGAGGCTCTTTAGTTCTTCTTCACTTTCTGCCCTAAGCATAGTGTCATCTGCATATCTGAGGTTATTGATATTTCTCCCAGCAATCTTGATTCCAGCTTGTGCTTCATTCAGCCCAGCATTTTGCATGATGTACTCTGCATATAAGTTACATAGGCAGGGTGACAATATTCAGCCCTGAGGTATTCCTTTCCCAATTTTGAACCAGTCCTTTGTTTCATGTACGGTTCTAACTGTTGCTTCTTGACCTGAATACAGGTTTCATAGAAAGCAGGTAAGGTGGTCTGGTATTCCTATATCTTTAAGAATTTTCCACAATTTGTTGTGATCTACACAGTCAAAAGCTTTAGCATAATCAATGAAGCAAAAGTAGATGTTTTTCTGGAATTCTGTTGCTTTTTCTATGATCCAACGATGTTGGCAGTTTGATATCTGGTTCCTCTGCCTTTTCTAAATCCAGCTTGAACATCTGGAAGTTCTTGGTTCATGAACTATTGAAGCCTGGCTTGAAGAATTTTGAGCATTACTTTGCTAGCATATGAAATGAGTGCAATTGTACGGTAGTTTGAACATTCTTTGTCATTTTCCTTCTTTGGGACTGGAAATAAAACTGACTTTTCCCAGTCCTGTGGCCACTGCTGAGTTTTCCAAATTTGCTGGCATACTGAGCACAGCACTTTCACAAAATCATCTTTTAAGATCCTTACGGATGGCCAAGAGTAAGAGATTGTAGAAAGTCTGAGTAAGCAGAAACCCGGAGGCAGAGAGGGAGATGGAGTGGCTGAGGCTTAAGCACAATGGAAACCTGCAAAGCTTTTCGATCACCAGAGTTTCTGGTGGTCACTAGGGTGACCCCTGGGACTTTTACTCTAGCAGCTGCCTCCCACTTGAGTCTAGGTGGACCATTACTTTGTTCTTCCTTCCTTCCTGGTATTCTAACAATAAACCTTTATTATCTAAGGTAGATTTAACATATTTGTGGCATTTGAAAATAGAAAAGAACCTAATTAACAATGACTGCGGTAGTTTTAGTCCTAGTTTTTTAAGGTATCTCCATACTGTTCTCTATAGTGGCTGTGTCAATTGACATTCACAACAGTGCAAGAGGGTTCCCTTTTCTCCAGCATTAGTTGTTTGTAGATTTTTGATGACGGCTATTTTGATTGATGTGAAACGATACTTCCTTGTAGCTTTTATTTGCATTTCTCTAATAATGAGCTATGTTGAGCATCTTTTCACGTGCTTATTAGCCATCTGCATGTCTTCTTTGGAGAAATGTTTGCAGGGCAACAATGGAGACACAGATAAGAACAGACTAGAGCACACAGTAGAGGAAGGAGAGGGTGAGGAAATTGAGAGAGCAGCATTAAAGCACATACATTACCATATGTGAAAGAGACAGCCAGTGGGAGTTTGCTGTATGACACAAGGATCTCAAACGCTATGCTCTGTGACAACCTAGAGGGATGGGATGGGATAGGTGCGAGGTGGGAGAGAGGTGAGAGAGTGCATGTGTGCACCTGTGGCTGATTCATGTTGATGCATGGCAGAAACCAACACAATACTATAAAGCAGTTATCCTCCAACTAAATATAAATAAAAATTTTAAAATGGCTATGAATCACAATGCCTCAAACATATTGGTTAGTGATAAACAAGCACAGTAACAAAACAAGTCTTCTTACCCCAGGATCAAATTTATCTTCTCCAAGGCAGTGCTTCTCTAGCTTCAGCATGTCTTTGTATCACCCAGGGATCCTGTAAGAGTGTGGATTTTGACTCAGTAGACCTGGAGTGAAGCCTGACAGTATGGATACTAGTTTTCATATCATACTTCGACCAGGGAGACTCTAGAGTAAGGTGTGGAAATTCTATAAACACCCACTTTTAAATATTTAAGGCTTGGGAGGCCATACAGTGGCCATCATAGCTACACAACTCTGCCATTGTAGCATGAAAGTACAAAACCACACATAATACTTAAAGAAATGCACCTATGTTCCAATAAAACTTAACAGGTATGTCTCAGAGACCTTGCAGGTTTGGTTCCAGACCACCCAGACCACTGTCATAAAGCAAATATCTTAATAAAGTGAGTCACAAAATTTTTGGTCTCCCAGTACATATAAAAGTTACGTTTACACTATACCATAGTCTATTAAGTGAGCGATAGCACTGTGTTAAAAAAAAATCCTAACACCTTAATTAAAAAATGCTTTATTGCTAAAAAGTGTTAACCGTCATCTTATAATGCAGGGTTGCTACAAACCTTCGTTTAAAAAAAAATACAGTATCTGTGAAATGCAATAACGTAGAACTAAGTAAAATGAAGTATGCTTGGATTAACGGACACTAAAATTTGAATGTTTATAATTTTCATATGTCACAAAATACTGTCATTCTTCTGGGTTTTTTCAGCCATTTAAAAACATGGAAACCACTCTTAGCTCACAGACCATATCAAAATATATAACAAACCAATATGGCACGTAGGCTATAGTTTGTCAGCCTCTGCTCTAGAAGAGGCTGTTTTCACTACCTGGAATCACTACCCGGAATTCTCCCCATAGCTAGGAGAAACTTGCTTTAGGCCCATCTATTCCAATTTCAATGGCACCATGAATATCATGATACCTCGACCAAAGAGTAGGCACCTGACCTGCGCTAGGCTATTCTCTCCCAGGAATTCAGCTCTTGGGTGAAGTGATCTAAAGGACTTACCATGCTAGTTTCCCCTACAGTGGGGCACCCAAGAGACTGTCCTCTAGTTCCTGCTAATGAGACCCAGGAAGCAGGTGAGACCATTCCTTCCTGCAGAATTGTTTCCTAACAGTGTGATATACACATATGAAACGTTTCTAGGTATAGCCTTGTCAGTTTATTGATTATCATGTAACTCCAATTTCATCTTTTTTGCCAGCTCCATCCAAATAGAACCAGGCTCTTTAAATATTGATAGGAAAGTTATGACCAACCTAGACAGCACATTAAAAAGGAGAGACATCACTTTGTCTACAAAGGTCCATCTAGTCAAGGCTATGGTTTTTCCAGTAGTTGTGTATGAATATGAGATTTGAACTATAAATAAAGCTGAGCACTGAAGAGTTGATGCTTTTGAACTGTGGTGTTGGTGAAGGCTCTTGAGAGTCCCTTGGACTGCAAGCAGATCCAATCAGTCCGTCCTAAAGGAGGTCAGTCCTGAGTGTTCATTGCAAGGACTGATGTTGAAGCTGAAACTCCAATATTTTGGCCACCTGATGCGAAGAGCTGACTCATTTGAAAAGACCCTGATGCTGGGAAAGATTGAGGGCAGGAGGAGAAGGGGATGACAGAGGATGAGATGGTTGGATGGCATCACCAACTCAATGGACATGGGTTTGGGTAGACTCCGGGAGATGGTGATGGACAGGGAGGCCTGGCGTTCATGGAGTCACAAAGAGTCAGACACGACTGAGTGACTAAACTGAACTGAACTGAACATTTTCTATTCCAATCCTACAGTGTTAAGTTACACCAGAGGAGGAGGATGGGGAGGCACTGCAGGAGAAGAGGGTTTTGCTTCTTGGTTTCAGTGGACCAGATTAGCCAGCTGCTACTGTGGGGACCAGTGCGGAAAGCATAGACAGCTTCCACAGCACATGCCTTCTGCAGTGTGCAGAGCTGCTCAGCACCAGACTCTTCCAGTACACTGCAGCCAGCAGCATTTAGTGGCAGGCAGCTGCCCCTGGAAAACCCCTCAGGTGGTTTTGCTGCAGAGTACTTCTGGTGAGACACTTTCTTGTGAGCAGCTCTCCTCAGCACACCCAAGGGTGGATTTCTGGCAAATTCCAAAGGGCGAGTTTCCAGCAAGTTCCTCTGGTGTGTGTGTGTGTGTGTGTGTGTGTGTATGCATACTCAGTTGCTTCAGTCGTGTCTGACTCTTTGGGCCGCTATGGACTGTAGCCCACCAGGCTCCTCTGTCCATGGAATTCTCCAGACAAGAATACTGGAGTGGGTTGCTATGCCCTTCTCCAGGGCATCTCCCCACCCAGAGATCAAACCCACATCTCCTGCGGCTCCTGCATTGCAGGCTGATTCTTTACTGCTGAGCCACCAGGGAATCCCTGGTGTGGCATCACGTGAATTCTCTTCCGAGTCAGCCTGCTCTAACGCCATCTGGATCTCAGCTTTGAGGGATGAGAGCTCTTCCTTGGGTATCTGTTTAAGCCCCAAAGATAGTGGCTGCTCCTTATATCTGCTCTGCCCCCATGTTCTTTAGAGTTACTTCTTACTACCAATCCCGTTTTCATTCTAACAGGATTGGAGTAATATTCTTTATATTAAACTTCCACTGTTCAAATAACTGTGTGGTTTCTGTATCCTGTTTGGACTCTGGATGATATATATGATACAATAACCAATTTAATTTCCAAAATGATTATACCAATTCACCATTTTATGAGTTTTTATTTCCTCCACCATTTGAAATGGAAGACTTTTAATAATTGTGCATTTGATCAGTTTTGAAATTCTATCTCCTTGAAGACTGAATGTGTTTTTTTCCCGATCATAAGCCCCTTCACCAGTCTTTCTAAGTAGTTTCGACACCATGTTTTTGTATACCAGCCAGAGGTGTGCCTCCTCTAGGTTCTTCTATGGTCACGGGTACGATTCATAAAATAGGAAAAAACTAACAGGAATAAATTTGGTGACTATAATATACAGTCAATATTTAAATAGTCCAAGTTTTTTCCCATACCTAGGATCTGATATGCTCATGAATGGGATTTAATTATCATGTCTCTTTAGTCTTTAATCTGGAGCAGACTTTCTGTCTCTTATATTTTACAACATTGATATTTTTGAATACACAGTAGTTGTTTTATACATTGTTCCTCAGTGTATGTCTGATGTTTCCTTATTATTATTTGATGTTTCCTTATTATTAGATGAAGGTTAGGCATTCTTGATTGAAATATCACAGAAATTATGTTCTTTCCACTGCTTTATATCACAAGGCACATGGTATCAGTTTCTCCTCATATTGGTGATGGAAACTTTAAGTGGTATCTCTCAGTTTCTCCATATAAAGTTATTATTCCTCTACTTTATAATTAATAAGTAATCTATGGGGAAATACTCTGGGCTTATGTACTTATCCTGTTTCTCCCCTTCCCCAATGTAATTTTTTATCATCCCTCCTCCCACAGTGAGAACCCTAGTGCTCCACTCATTTGCTATATCTTATAAATACATGCAATGTGGTTTTATAATTACCACACTGATGCCATGAACAGCAACAAACTAGTTACTGAGTAAAATTCGAAAATTCTTTACAGTCCTTTTTTTTTTGATAGACTATGTCCTATTGAAGATGTATAGAGTAGTACTGAGTTCAAAGTTACTTGAATTATGGGTTTTTTTTTCTGTTTTTTATTATTTTGATTTACATTTAGGTTTATTCATTTCTGTTTACTTACTAGTTAGTGATTTACTTTTTTGTCCTTTTAATTTTATGTTTTGAATATTTAAAATATTAGTTTAATTCTATCAACCTCTAAAGAAAATCAGTTTTATAAGTTTATGGTTTATTCATTCTTTCAGTGTTTCTCTTCACAAAAATAAACATATATATGTATATGTTTTTATTTCTCTTCTTATACAAAAGGTAATATACCATACACACTCTTTTTTACTTTGCATTTTTCATTTAACTATGTTCACAAAAATTTACATAGCTTCACAGGGATCTTCCTCACTCCTCTTTACAGCTTCACCAGTTCTCCCTTGTAGGATGTAAGATAGTTTATTCAACCACTTTCCCTAAGTGATCATTTAGGTCATTTTAATACTTTCCAATTATAGACAATATTATAAAATGTAATACTGTACATATAAATTTTTGATTTTTTGAGGTATAACTTTGGGATAAGCTCCAAGAAGTGGTATTTCTGCATCAAGGCAGAAATGTGTAAGGGTTTTTTTTTGTTTTGTTTTGTATTATTTTGCATTCACATGAGGAACACATGAGAGTGTCTTAGGCCAACTTTTGAGTCAGATGCTTTTATATCACCTGAAAAATGTAGTCTATTAGTTAAAGAAGGCCAATAAAGGAAGTTGGGATAGGAAGACACCTTTTCATGGTCTCCATTGGGAATAATGAGAAATGGATGGAACAGAGAAAAGCCTCAGAAACAGACCAAAGTGTTTGTTGAGTAAAACATAAATGTGACAAGTTTGAAACCTGTGTGGAAAGGATATATTTTCAACAAGTGTTATTGACTAAGTGGTTAATGGTTGGGAGAAAAATTTTTTGCCAGATAGCAATCACGGAATGTGCTATTCAGATGAACCTGGATCAACCCCTGGTGGAAATAACTAAAGAGCCTGGATAAAATGTTAAAAAAAAAAAAAAAAATTTCCTTAAAGCCCAGAAGATACAATGAGAGAGTAAAAAATGTCTAGACTCAAACTGAAAGAAAATAAGAACCAAGATTAATCCCATTGACTCAGAAGTAGGTTGGCCTTCAGAGCATTTTCTGATTCTTGAAAAGTAGAAGCTTAATTTTGACAACTCACAGGGTGAGGGAAAAGGAAATCAAAACCTGTAACTCATCCAAGAAACACGATCCACCTACAATAAACTGGCACTCCAAAGGACTAAACCATCAAGGTACTGGCGAGCCAGAAATTAAAATAAACAAAACTAAAGTAGACTTAAAGCTCAAATTCAAATTACTCAAAGTAGTTGAATACAGCCCTAGGCTGGCAGTGCCCCCAAGTGTCTGATAGAAGCAAATGTAAATCCTCTGGAAGAAGGATTTATCACAGGTCTCAGACTATTTCCACAAAGATTTTACAAGTATAATGTCTAACACGTAATAAATAATAATGAGGAAAATAAGGAAATGAAGCTTTGTGACTAAGAACCAACAGAAAAAACAAACAACAGAAATAGATGCCCAAAGACTTCAGATATTAGAATTTTCAGATGCAATATAAGATAACAATGTTCACTATGCTTAAAGAAATTTTGAAAAGACTTGAAAACATCAATAAAGAAGATAAAGTTATAATAAATGACATTTCAGATTCAAAAAAGAACCATGTAGAATTTCTGTAACAAGCAGAATTAAAACTCAATAGACACCTAAATC
>SJYC01074267.1:0-39761 GCA_006408675.1 Madoqua kirkii
AATATTATTTGAAAGAATAATGAAAAAAGATAAAGATGCATGTAGTAATTCATAAATAACCACTTCAAAATAAAATGAAGAGGCAGAGATACTAAGCCAAAGGTATGGATAAAACAGAACAGTGAAAATGCAAAAGAAGACAAGAAAAGAGTAAAAAAAGGCAAAGAACAGATAAAACAAAAAAAATAAAATAATATCATTGTGTTGACCACATTAAATGTAAATGATCTAAGCACTGCAATTAAAAGACAGAAAATGTCATACTGGATAGAAAGCAAGAGCCAATTACATACTGCCTGTAAAAGAAAACACTTAACCTGTAAAGATACAGATAGATTAAAGAAAAATACAACAACTTGCAGACACTAATCATGAGAAGGATGGAGAAGCAGTACTAATATCAGAAAAAAACATCACAGAACAAAGAATATTAGCAAAGATAGAGGGACATTTCAAAATGATAAAAGGAACAAGTTATCAAACATATGTTCAAATCTCAGATGTGTATGTACAGAGTAATAAGCTTAAAATATATATTTTTAATATATTTTATATATATAGAATATATAAAGCCAAAACTGACAGATATAGAAAGATAAATAGATAAAAGCACATGAAAGTTGAAAAACGTTAACACTCCTATCTCAGTAACTGAATGATGTAAACAGAGATAAAACCAGTAGGAATATAGTGGAGCTGAACATCACTATCAAACAACTTGACCTAATTGGTATTTAGAAACACTATATCAACCAAAGGCAGAATATACGTTCTTTTCCAGTATACAAGAAATGCTCATTAAGCTACATAATATGCTAAAAAAATTTAGTGTATAAATGCATAATAGAAGTTTCTATATGTTTAAGTAGACTGCAAACATGCATAGTATGTTAGCTAACACTATAGTGGTAATTGCTTTGCAATATGTCTATTGCATTAACATGTTGTACACCTTAAGCTTACACAGTGTTTTACATCAATTTTTATCTCAATAAAAGTTTCTAAAAGCTTACACAATATGTTCTCTAACAGTAATGAGATTAAATTAGAAACTCGTAACAGAAATGTCTTGAAAATTCCAAATTTTTGGAAATAAAACTTCATGAAAGATACACATTACCAAATCTAATTCATGAAGAAATAGAAATTTTAAATAGCTATATATTTGTTAAAGATATTAAACAATAATTTTATAATTTTCAACAAAAACTCTGGGCCAGATAGCTTCACTGGTAAATTCTGTCAAACATTCACACACAAAAATAATATAACTGTAGACAAATTTATTGAAGAAACAAAAAGGACCATATCCCAAACCTTTCCCTGACACTGAGTCAAAACAACATCTTTAAAGTTCTGAAAGGAAAAAATGTATCAACTCAGAGCTTTATATCTGCCAAAATATTCCTCAGAATTAAGGCAAGATAAGGCAGTCCCTCAGCTATCTGGGAGAAGACAATGGCAACCCACTCCAGGGTTCTTGCCTGGAGAATCCCAGGGATGGGAGAACCTGGTGGGCTGCCCTCTACAGGGTTGCACAGAGTCAGACAAGACTGAAGCGACTTAGCAGCAGCAAGGGAAAACTAAAATAATTTGCTGCCAACAGCCCTGCAATATTAAAAAAAAAATGTTAAAAGAAGTCTTCAAGGCTGAAGCAAATGGTGGTAGAAAGAAATTTTTATTTCAGATTAAATATTAAACATCAAAAATGATAAATATCTGAATAAACCTGGGTCTATTTTCTCCCTCTAAGTGTTGTAAAATACACATGACTTTTTAAAGCAAAACTATGATGTTCTCCTGCATTACTTTCAGTGTATATCACTATAGTGTGTATGTGTTAGTCACTCAGCTGTGTCCAACTCTGTGACCCCATGGATTGTAGTCCACCAGGTTCCTCTGTTCACGGAATGCTCCAGGCAAAAATATTGGAGTGGATTGCAGGCAGATTCTTTACTGTCTGAGCCACCAGGGAAACCCATATCAATATAATGATTATCTATAACATAAGGATGGCAAGGGGAGAGTAAGCAGTCTATATTGTTTTTTGGCTATATTGGCTTTTATATTTTGCACGAAATTGTTAGTATACTATTAGTTTTAGGTAGACTGTGAAAGGTGATAGCTATAGAGAGTAATTCCGAGATCAATTTCTTAAAAAAATGAAAAAAGGATATCTTAAAAACCAGTAGACAAAATGGAATATTGAAAAAAATAGTGAAATAATCCAAAATCAGGCAAGAATGGGGAAAGAGTGAGAGAAAATACCAGTGAGGGGAAAAAAAACCCAACCCAGAAAACAATAAGCTGGCATACTAAATCCATCTCTATCAACAGTTGCATTAAATGTTAATCGGACCCTAAACATTCTCAATTAAAAGAAAGACACTGTCAGACTGGACAAAAAAAAAAAAAATTATATCCTGCCTTTAAGAAGTGAACTACTGATTACTGCAATATATATGTATATATACACATATAAAACATATAAAAGGATTTTGCTGAGTGATAAAAGCCAAACACATACGATTATATGTCATTTACGTAAAATTTTATACTAGGCAAAACTAAAAAGACACAGAGTGTGTCAATGGTTGCCTGGGACCAGGAACTAAGAGGTGGTGAAACTTTATATGTGATAGAAATGTATTTTTTTGATTTGAGTGATGACTAAAAGGCATATGCATTTGTCAGGCTCATTAAAACTGTAAATTTAAGATGATGAATTTTATTTCATATAAATTATCTTCAATAAAGTTGAATCAAAACATTAAAACATAAGTTAGAATTTAGTTACAAACCTTTACGTTTATATATATATATATATATGTTTATGTATATTTTAATTTCAGAAGAGACAAATTAGTTTACTTCTACTTCCCCTTCTGCTTTGTGTTACACAAAATTATTTTGAACTCAGTAGTCTAGTCCTTGGGAAAATAGTACTCTCACTGTTTGGAAAACATAGCTCATCAGAGGGGGAAAAACTTATGCCATGGCTTCAGATTTGGATTTAATTCCCATCTGATATTTATTAGATAAGTCGAGATAAATCCCTTGTTCTTGTGGAGTTACTCTCCCCTGACATGTAAAATGGCCCTGCTGGGTCACCAGAAGTAAACAAGAGAGGATGTATAAGGTACCTGGTCCAGATAGGAACCCTTAAAGAAAGAAAGAAATGGTTGCCCCTTTTTTAGAAGAACTACAGGTTCTAGATTTTTAAAAACAAGCCTAATTCCAAATATTTCACTGAGTTTATAATCTCATGTATACTTTTCATACTATGCATTCTGGAGTGTTTTTTTTTTTAATAGATGACTGTAGTTTTGAAGCAAAAAAAGAGTTTACTTCAGTCATTGCTAAAAAAAAAAAAATTAGTCAGCAATCTATCGACTACCCATTATGGGTCAGGCACTCTTCTAGCTTATGGGGTTACTGTTGGAGGGAGTGATGTGTATGTGTGTGTGTGTGTGTGTGTGTGTGTGTGCGCGCGTGCGTGTGCGCACGTATGTGTGCCTTCAGTGCTCAGTCATATCTGACTCTTTGTGGCCCCTGTACTGTAGCGCACCAGGCTCCTCTGTCCATGGAATTTTCCAGGCACGAATACTGGATCCGGCTGTCATTTCCTACTCCAGGGGATCTTTCCCACCCAGGGATCAAAGCTGTGTTTCTTGTGTCTTCTACCCTGGGAGGTGAATTCTTTACCACTACCACCACTTGGGAAGCCTATATATATGCATATACACACACACTTATTGTACAAGTGTTTATACATGCCACATCCAAATATAATATAGTGAACTTGTACAAATTTTGAAACATCTTGGAGTATCCTACATGGTGATAAGACTAAGATTCTGGTTCAGTTCTGTAAAAATTAATGTCATACTGGGCAAGTAAACTACATTAATTTCCTCATCTGTAGAACAAGAGATTTGAACTATGTTTCCTTTCAACTCTAAGACAGAGTATAGAAAAATATCTGAAGTATTTTCTGATTTTCAAAATCATTCATTTATATATTGTTTTTTTCCACTCATTCTGGGTATACAATATTAATCAGTTATAGGTCTATAGATAAAGAAGTTTGGTTTCTGAATTATCTTAAACCAAAACAAAATTTTCGTTCATTCCCTCATTAAGTATCTTCTGAGCACCCTCTATGCATAATCAGCCATGCCAGATTCTAAGTATCAAGTAATGATCAAAACGATCTTGGTCCCTAACCTCATAGGACATAATAGGTGTACACGATAAGGAAGAGGTTCTCTGATTTGGGAAGAAGATAAATTCAATTTTGATAGGTTAACTTAGAGGTTAAGTTAGGATGATATATGTCCCAGTGGAGCTGGCAGGTAAGACAAATTAGGGAGATATTACCAGGGAGATAGTATTTAAAACCAGAAGACTGGATGTAATTAACTTGAGACAGTGTGTATACTAAGAAGAAAAGAAATCACAGGTCTACATTTTCAGGGAAGTTAATTTTAGAGATCAGGCATAGAAAGAGTTCCTAAGAAGACCAAGAAGAGATGGAAGAGTTAGAATGGAAGCCACAGTATAGAATATCCCAAAGAGGGGATTGTTAACTGCATCAAATATAAATTAAGTGAAAGAAAGATCCATTGGATTTAGAAAAACTAATGTTACTGCTATACTTGGCATACATAGTTTCAGTGGGCTGGCTGAAGCAAGATTGGAATGTGCTGAGAAGTAACTGAGGGTGCAAAGTCAACCCTGGACAAGATTAAGAGAGAAAAAACACTCTAGTAGTTGGAAGGAAATACAGGCATGCCAGTTATTGTTGTTTACTTGCTCCTTAGTGTGACTATTTTATTTTTATTTTTTAGAATGAGTAATACCAGGGCTGAAGGAAGGCTGAAGATGCAAAAGACAGAAGAGAACCAATGAATGAGACTTCTTGGGTGGTGAAGAGTGATCCAAAGGAGAACGGGGGAGGTGGTCTCTGACAATTTCCAAAGACTGAAAGAGTGGAAGGATGAAGATGCAGAATGGTTTGTAGAAGGATGAAGGGAAAAGAGGCAGCATGGTGGAACGTTTAGGACTGCCAGACTGTGAAGACAGGCTCAAATCCAGCTTCTTCCACTTGCTGCAGCTGCTGCTAAGTCGCTTCCGTTGTGTCTGACTTTGTGTGACCGCATAGACCATAGATGGCAGCCCACCAGGCTCCATCATTCCTGGGATTCTCCACTTGCTAAGTTTGATTAAATGCTGCTCTTCAAACTTCAATTTCTTCATCAGTGACATGGAAGCAAAGTGTTATTCCATCACATAGATTTGTGAATTTTCAAGTGAGTTAACACTTTATAAGAGCACTTAAAAATATCTGGCATCTACCAAGTGCTGGATGGGTGGTTGTTGTTCAGTTGCTCAGTGTGTCCAGCTCTGTGACCCCATGGACTAAAGCATGCCAGGCTTCCCTGCCCTTCACCATCTCCCAGAGCTTGCTCAAATTCACGTCCATTGAGTTGGTGATGCTATGTATATGTTATTGTGAGATGATAAACAAGGTCCTGTGTGATGGCTTCTACTTTATCCAAGAAATGGGATGAAGATGAAAAAGCTGTTAACCTTTCCAGAATGCAGAATCATGTAAACAATGAGAGCACCTTTTTGCTGTTAAATTGCTAATGATGTAAAAACTGTAATATCCACTGTGCATGATGGTGGGGTGAATCAGGCCTACACCTCCACTTCTGGTGAAAGCATAACGTGTATATACTCTTCAGGAGGCAATTCGGTACTATGAATCACAAGATTTTATTATGCCAACAACAGAGAGGTCCTCAGAGGAGGAGTGTGTGCTGTACAGAGTGGGTGGAAAGCCCTGCCACTGAGAAAGCCAGCTACTTACATTTGACTCCATCCCTATTCCCTGGACTGGTGAAACTCCCCAGTCTTTCCTGTCAGTCAGTTCAGTTCAGTTCAGTCACTCAGTCGTGTGTGACTCTTTGCGACCCCATGAATCGCAGCACACCAGGCCTCCCTGTCCATCACCATCTCCCGGAGTTCACTCAGACTCACGTCCATTGAGTCCATGATGCCATTCAGCCATCTTTTCCTCTGTCGTTCCCTTCTCCTCCTGCCCCCAATCCCTCCCAGCATCAGAGTCTTTCCCAATGAGTCAACTCTTCACATGAGGTGGCCCAAGTACTGGAGTTTCAGCTTTAGCATCATTCCTTCCAAAGAAATCCCAGGACTGATCTCCTTCAGAATGGACTGGTTGGATCTCCTTACAGTCCAAGGGACTCTCAAGAGTCTTCTCCAACACCACAGTTCAAAAGCATCAATTCTTCGGCGCTCAGCCTTCTTCACAGTCCAACTCTCACATCCATACATGACACAGGAAAAACCATAGCCTTGACCAGACGGACCTTAGTTGGCAAAGTAATGTCTCTGCTTTTGAATATGCTATCTAGGTTGATCATAACTTTTCTTCCAAGGAGCAAGTGTCATTTAATTTCATGGCTGCAGTCACCATCTGCACGGATTTTAGAGCCCCCCAAAATAAAGTCTGACACTGTTTCCATTGTTTCCCCATCTATTTCCCATAAAGTGATAGGACCGGATGCCATGATCTTCGTTTTCTGAATGTTGAGCTTTATGCCAACTTTTTCACTCTCCTCTTTCACTTTCATCAAGAGGCTTTTTAGTTCCTCTTCACTTTCTGCCATAAGGATGGTGTCATCTGCATATCTGAGGTTATTGATATTTCTCCCGATAACCTTGATTCCACCTTGTGTTTCTTCCAGTCTAGCGTTTCTCATGATGTACTCTGCATATAAGTTAAATAAGCAGGGTGACAGTATATAGCCTTGAGGTACTCCTTTTCCTATTTGGAACCAGTCTGTTGTTCCATGTCCAGTTCTAACTGTTGCTTCCTGACCTGCATACAGATTTCTCAAGAGGCAGGTCAGGTGGTCTGGTATTTCCATCTCTTGAAGAATTTTCCACAGTTTCTTGTGATCCACACAGTCAAGGGCTTTGGCATAGTCAAGAAAGCAGAAATAGATGTTTTTCTGGAACTCTCTTGCCTTTTCCATGATCCAGCAGATGTTGGCATTTTGATCTCTGGTTCCTCTGCCTTTTCTAAAACAAGCTTGAATGTCAGGGAGTTCACGGTTCATATATTGCTGAAGCCTGGCTTGGAGAATTTAGAGCATTACTTTACTAGTGTGTGAGATGAGTGCAATTGTGCAATAGTTTTAGCATTCTTTGGCATTGCCTTTCTTTGGAACTGGAATGAAAACTGACATTTTCCAGTCCTGTGGCCACTACTGAGTTTTCCAAATTTGCTGACATATTGAGTGCAGCACTTTCACAGCATCGTCTTTCAGGATTGGAAACAGCTAAGCTGGAATTCCATCACCTCCACTAGCTTTATTCATAGTGATGCTTTCTAAGGCCCACTTGACTTCACATTCCAAGATGTCTGGCTCTAGATTAGTGATCACATCATCATGATTATCTGGGTTTGTGAAGAGCTTTTTTGTACAGTTGTTCCGTGTACTCTTGCCACCTCTTCTTAATATCTTCTGCTTCTGTTAGGTCCTGTTAATTCCTGGGTTCATGCTCTGCGGTGTAATTGGCCTCGGGCCACCGTGTTTGTATGCTATCTTTGTTTCTCTTTCCAACAATTCGGCTTCTTCACACATCTCTGAAAGAAATCCACACAGAAGGAGGGGGTCACGTCCTTGGAGCCCACAGTCTTATATTTTATTTCTCTCTCATATTCTCTGTCCCCACCCCCAATCCCTCCACCCTGTCTCCGCCCTGCCATTGCCACTGGGGATTCAAAATTCTTCTCTGTTGTGCAGAGCACTTCAACTCTTCCAAATTTCTAATTCCAAAATTGCACAGTAAGCCCTTTTGAACATCCTGGTATTGTAAGACCAACTGTGTTCCTAGAAGGTTCATCAATGACAAAATTTTACTACTGCTTCAGCTATTCCATGTCAAGAGCTGCTGCTGCTGCTGCTGCTGCTGCTGCTGCTGCTGCTGCTGCTGCTGTTGCTAAGTGGCCTTCAGTCGTGTCTGACTCTGCAGCCCCATAGACAGCAGCCCACAAAATTCTCCCGTCCCTGGGATTCTCCAGGCAAGAATACTGGAGTGGGTTGCCATTTCCTTCTCCGATGGGTGAAAGTGAAAAGTGAAAGTGAATTTGCTCAGCTGTGTCTGACTCCTAGTGACCCCATGGACTGCAGCCCACCAGGCTCCTCTGTCCATGGGATTTTCCAGGCAAGAGTACTGGAGTGGGGTGTCATTGCCCTCTCGATGTTCAGAGCTAATAATCATCAAATAACCACCAAAGCATAAACAGCTTAAATATTCAACTAAAAGGGTTAAAAATCATAATATATATCATGTGGTGGAATGTCACTCAACTATTAGAATAGACTGTGACAAGCACTTAATATGGGGGAAATTTTTGCAATAAATTTTTTAACATACACTGAAGTACAAAAAAATAAAACAATCAGAAAGGGGTAGGTCCTCCCTCTCATCAACACTTTAGTAAGGAATAATGCTTGTATGAGGTTATAACATTTAAACAATGCTGAAAGTTCCAAAACGAAAAGCAAAAGGCCTCATTTCCGTCTTTCCCCTACCATCCTCTCCAAGTGAACAATTGCTTATTATACTTCCTAATTTTAAAAAGCATAAATCTACATAAATTCACATCTCTCTTTATTTTAATTTTACACAAAAGAGGGCATACAATTTACATAGTTTTATACCTTTTTAATGTTTATGATACATTTTAGAGATCTTTCAATAGCAGCAAATATGTATATGTATGGATACCCATTAATACAGCTTTAACAATAATTCACATTATTCCACTGTATCAACGTACTCTATCTAGTATCCTATTTGTGGAAACTCTGGTTGCCATACTTTCTTCCAAAAGACTCCTCCAATTTATAGTTTCCCCATTCATTGTATCTGTACTATCATTAAAATTTATAATATATATTTAAAAGAAAAAAAGCCCAGTATAAAAACATCAGTAAAATCATATTCAGCTACCTGTGAATGAGAGCATACTATGTGAATCTGAAAATTATGGCATGGTATTATGCAACAATTACAGAGATTAGTAAAATATAGTCCTTAATCTCTGTCTTCAATCTAATAATCTAGGAGAGAGAGGGAGAGAAAGATGTAAATAAGTAACAATACAGATGTTGTTGTTTACATCTTTCTTTACAAGTAAGATATTGTAAGTAACAACAATACAGAAGAGAACAGAAAAGAGAAAGAACGCAGAGAGAGAAATAATTGCCATAGTAAAATTAAAACAAATAGCAGAGCATGGAGGAAGAAATGATTTATTTCCACTGGGATTATAGACGCCTTCACAGTATAGGTAGATTTTACATGGTTATTGTTAGAAACCATAACAGCGTCCATTTATTGATGGTACCAGGCACTATGCTGATTTACCTTAAGTGCACCTTCTAATTTGGAGAAGGCAATGGCACCCCACTCCAGTACTCTTGCCTGGAAAATCCCATGGACGGAGGAGGCTGGTGGGCTGCAGTCCATGGGGCTGCTAAGGGTCAGACATGACTGAGCGACTTCACTTTCACTTTCATGCACTGGAGAAGGAAATGGCGACCCACTCCAGTGTTCTTGCCTGGAGAATCTCAGGGACAGAGGAGCCTGGTGAGCTGCCATCTATGGGGTTGCACAGAGTCAGACACGACTGAAGTGACTTAGCAGCAGCAACACTTTCTAATTTAACCTCTGTAACAATATGAGGTAGGTAAGATCTTCACAGGCATTTTACAGGTAACAAACCAGAATCTGAGCAAAATTAATCACTTAACGTCACTCAGCTGTTCCCATACACCTTCCCTGTAGAGCTCATTTCAATTCATCCTCATAATCTCCTATGAAATAAGAAAAATAAGAACTATTATTACCCCTGTTACAGGTGATAAAAATAAGGCACAGAGGGCTTAAGCTATTTAAGGTCACAGTGTCAGAGCAAGGACACAAACCAAGGCAATCTTAGAGCCCAGTCCATCATTGATTTGTTGTGGGAGGGAATAGGGTGAGGAAGGGGCATGGTAATAGAAGATTTTTGTGAGGGATGAGTTGGCTCAGCCATGCTCTGAAAGTACAGTGACCAGTAAAGGAGCCATTTGCTGGAGGCTGGATGAGGCCAATGGGAGTGAGGGAGTTAAGCTCGTGGAAATTAGATGCAGAGGAGAGGGAGAACAGAGAAGACTTTGATGACTAATCGGATGCCTCAATCAGCCCTCTCAGCCTTCACCTCTCTAAACTAAGCATTTCACTCCTTTCAGTCAATGCTCACAGGCTTGATTATTTTAGAGGCCTGTTTTGAGATGCTTCTGTTAGAACTGAGATCCATCTTGTGCAATGTGGGCTTGAGAAAGGATGATGCTAATGAGCTTTGTGATTGGAATAGTACTTCTCCCTCCCTCGCTCAAGAAGGCAGCAATCATGAGGTTAGGATGGTGGTTATTAATCAGGTTGCAAGAGAAAAGACATCCTACCCTCCAGTAGTTGCTAAGATGAATGAAGAGATACGTCCAACTGCCATTTTCCTCTTATCCTAACATTTCTTTCTGTAGCATTGGACACTGTTGATTACCCCCTCCTTGAAGTCCTCTCTGCCATTAACTTCTGCAGTATTACTCTTAACTGATTTTTCTCCTACTTCTCTGACTTGCCTTCCCATTTCCCTTAAAGAGTACTATCTGCTCCTTTGCCTCTTAAAGGACCATGTTCCTCAAGGTTTTCTCTTTCTGTTGCTACCTAAAATTTCAAATAAATTTACTTAGAATTTTTCAACTGTCCAAAAATTTTTTTCAATTTTTCCATCTTTCAAAGTCAGTTCATAGAAAGCAGAGGTCTCGGACCTCTTTGTTTCACTGTTTTTATTAGAGAACCTCATGCTTATAACTAGGACTCTAACTCATTTCTGAGAAGGTCACGTGGGTCAACATTGTATCTCCTCTTTTCAGCAGCCTCGATGATTGGTCCTGTTTCAGCTCTGACCTGGACTTTGCTCCTTGACTACATTCATGCTACACCTATGACTGCCCTGCTTCCAGCTTCTATGTACAAACACTTTACTTGTTATCAGCTGTCTAGTTATCGGTAATCTACATCAGTAGTTCCCAGATTTTACAGCACATCAAATCACCTAGGGATTTTAAAAAATCTTGACACCTGTTTCCTGCCCCAAACATGCTGACTTAATTGGCACGAGGGAGGGATTTTAAAAAGCTCACCACATTGTTCAAATGTGCAATAAATTTGGAAACCACAGCCTATCTGGTAGTTCTCACATCCAGTTGCTTGTGGGAATCACTTGGGGAGCTTCTTTTAAAAAATACAGATTTGGGGGTTCTACCTTAGACCTCAGCCACAGGAACCTAGGAATCTAGCTTTTATGTCTCCATTTGAATGGAATGTTGAGATTGATTCCCTGTCATGCGCAACTTGAAGTGGGCCTTTACGGGCAGATTACCACTGCCTTCATTCCAGTTTTTTTTTTTTTTTTTGATGCCTCCACAATATAACTTCCATCTGTATCTGAAGGGAAGCCAGTCTGTAGCTTTCTTCCTGTCCACATTCTGTGAGCCAGACTTGTGTTTATAAGATCAACACAGCCAAAACTGAACTCATCAATTTTAATTTTTTGTCTCATCCAGGTGAACTTCATCCCTACCAGCACCAGTGTACATGTCCCAAGCCTAGTTACCATGTTTTCTCTTAACCATCCCCAAAAGCAACTAAGTCAGCTACACTATCGGAGAAAGCAGTGGCAACCCACTCCAGTACCCTTGCCTGGAAAATCCCATGGATGGAGGAGCCTCGTAGGCTACAGTCCATGGGGTCACTAAGAGTTGCACACGACTGAGCGACTTCACTTTCACTTTTCACTTTCATGCATTGGAGAAGGAAATGCAACTCACTCCAGTATTCTTGCCTGGAGAATACCAGGGATGGCGGAGCCTGGTGGGCTGCCGTTTATGGGGTCACACAGAGTCGGACACGACTGAAGCGACTTAGCAGCAGCAGCAGCTGCTACCCTAAATTCTATCCTGTTGATTCTGTTTTGCAGATGACAGCCTTAGTTCAGATCCGTATTATCTCTCTACCAGAGTACTTTTTAATAACCTAACTGGTCTTCCTGCCACTAATTTCCTGACTGTTAATCTCAGCTTTCTTCCAGTTCTTTGCGTGTTAGTCACTCAGTCGTGTCCGACTTTTTGCCACCCCATGGACTGTAGCCCACCAGGCTCCTCTGTCCGTGGGATTTTCAAGAATACTGGAATGGGTTGTCATTTCCTTCTCCAATTCTTTACTGCTACTTGAATGAACTTTTCTAAAGTGAAAATCTGATCTTATCACCAGCCTGCTTAAAATCTAATGGTTCTAGCTTGCCATTAGGATACAATTCAAACTTTCAAGCTAACAAAGTCTCATGAGTTTTGCCTCCAGTCTCATTCCTTGGGACAAAGTTTCCCTTTTATGTGAGTCACCTGGGCCCCACTCCAGACCTACTGAATCAGATTCCTGGGAGGAAGAGACTAGATATCTAATATTTAACAAGCCCTAGTACTCTTGCCTGGAAAATCCCATGGACGGAAGAGCCTGGAAGGCTGCAGTCCATGGGGTCGCTGAGGGTCAGACATGACTGAGCGACTTCACTTTCACTTTTCACTTTTATGCATTGGAGAAGGAAATGGCAACCCATTCCACTGTTCTTGCCTGGAGAATCCCAGGGATGGGGGAGCCTGGTGGGCTGCTGTCTATGGGGTGGCACAGAGTTGGACATGACTGAAGCAACTTAGCAGCGGCAGCGCAGCAGCAGGTGATTCTGCTGATCGGGCAAGATTGAAAAGCAGAGCACACACATACACACACAACACTTCAGAAAGCCATCTTGCCTGAGGCTTCTGGAATATTCTATACTGTGTCACATCTTTACTATCATTTGCCTGTGCCCTTCCACCTGGCCCCTTCTACTTATTCCCACAAGGTCCCCTCATGAGAAGGAATTTCCTGACTTCCAGTACTGCTTTCCTGGACATCTCTTTGGTGTTTCTGTAACATCCCGTGCTCTTCCTTATTCCACTATTTGTGTGCATTCATGCTAACTCCCTTCAGTCGTGTCTGACTCTTTGTGACCCTATGGACTGTAGCTTGCTAAGCTCCTCTGTCCATAGGATTCTCCAGCCAAGAATACTGGGGTGGGTTGCCATGCCCTCCTCCAGGGGATCTTCCTCACCCAGGGATTGAACCCATGCCTCTTGTCTCCTGTATTGGCAGGTGAGTTCTTTACTACTAGCACCACCTGGGAAGCCCCATTCCACTGTTTACCACCTCATTATTTTCTTATCTAGCTTCCCCATTAGAATTTGAATTCATTGATGGTAAACATACTGTCTTGCTTTTCTTCTTTTTTTAATCCCCAGATTTCAGCACAATGTTGAACATAATGAATGATCGTTGAATGAATTACTAGAAGATGAAGGCGGAGGAGTCCATTGTTAAATAAACAGAGTTGGCAAAAGCCTGGGTAGGATTAGCAATACAGACAAGTATCTGGATTTGAATTTAAGTCTGAAGGTCCTATACCAATAATTTAAAATATAAGTATGTAGAATCATGGTGTACGTACAGCATACATCAAAATTTTTAATGCAGGTGATAGACACAGATGCAGGCTGGTTGGAATAGAGAAGGAATTTATTGAAAGGTTGTTGGAAAGCCCACAGAATTTCCAGGAAGACTAAAATGCCAGGCTTTGAAAACAGGCAGGAACAAAGGACGGCTGAGCAGCTAGAATCACGGCCACGGCTAAACAATGGAGGCTGCAGCTCACCCACCTGTCTCCACCAGCACGGGGCACGGTGCTGCAGTTGGTGCTGCTTCTAGTGGAGTTGCTGTGGCTGCTGTTGCTAAAATGATTTCTCCACTGACTACTTCATTGCCTTATTCACCCCATTGGAATTGCTATGCTATGCTACGCTATGCTCAGATGCTTAGTCATGTCTGTCTCTTTGTGACCCCTTGGACTGTAGCCCGCAGGCTCCTCTGTCCATGGGATTTTCCAGGCAAGAATACTCGAGTGGGTTGCCATTTCCTTCTCCAAGGGAGCTTTCCCACCCAGGGATCAAACCTGGGTCTCCTGAATTGGAGGTGGATTTTTTACCAACTGAGCAATCAGGGAAGCCCCCTGAAATCTCAGACTGGTTCAAATGACTAGACAAGTGTACACCTGGGTGTGTGTGAGATGGAGTTTCTGTAAGAGCAAGCTTCTGGAATTCTCAGCATCCATGTCCCATGGAGCAGAGATTCATAGCTTGGAGAACTTCCCAAATAAAGGCAGGAGTTCAGGTCCTGGATAGCCAATTTAAAATAAAAGTTTCCAATTTTATACAGTGTGATAAAATGGTGAAATTAATTAAAATCCTAGGGTTCCCTTAATTTCTGAGTAAAATAACATTCCCTACATATTATAATATCAGACTTGCAGAAATCTTTAGGCGAAAAAACTGCAGCCTACTTCCTCTAGGATACTTGGAGCATGGATAGGTATCCAGAGTAGAAAGTTAGGTTCCAAATAAGGAGATCAGAGAGGCTAGGGGATGAGCTCAAAATTGGGACTGCAAGGTCAAGAGTTTTTAGTTGGGGAGATCAAACTGAAGCAAAAGTGTGAAAACAAACACAGGTTCAGGATGACTGCCTATATAAGGGGAAGTATTCAAGGTTAATGTTTCACTTCAAATTTCATTTCTTTCTTTTATTTAAAGAAAAATGTTCTTTGTAAAAAGATTAGATGCTTTACAATTTTTCAGCAGTATTGAAAAATGCAAAGGAAAATGTTGAAACAATCACTTCATATCCAACCCCCAAGAAATAGCCATTAACACTATGGCAACATCATTCCAACCATCATTCCACACTTGGTAAATGTGAAGAAAATATATACACATGTATACAGATAAAAGCATCTGGGCTGCCACATTGCACCACTCAAGTGGTCATCATTCATCCAGAATGTATGTGATAAGGACAGTCGATTGGATGGATGGATGAACTTTTGTTACATGATCCCATTTTAAAAATGAAAGTAGTGGCTCTAAGTTTCACTGAGAGAAAAAAAATTAAAGGAATTGGTGGACTTCAAATATGTTTTATCACAAAACACATTATTTCCTTTTTATAAAAAGTTAAAATTGAATTTGTTAAAAATAAGAGGTTGAACTTGTTTTTTGTGTGTGTTTCAGTTAAAAGCTTTGGTTTTAGACAGTGGCAGTTGGCTCACTGCTTGCTATGAAAGATGAGAACTGCAGCCCTCTTAAGCTTGTTGTCTCGTACTCTTCACGATTTTGCCATGTTTGTGAGTTGTTTTTTTAATACTGTCAGGATTTATTACAGTTGTATTCTGTATTTTCCAGTATTCTATTTGGAAATGGATTAATTGCTCACATTTTTTTTCTGCCACCATTTAACCATTTCCCAGTTTTTACTTTTGATTCATTTCTTAATCAGCTGAATTTTTGTCATAAATATATTTTACAAGAAAAGCTCAGTGTGTTATATTCCCTGATGTCTTTCTTTTTAAAGTATGTTTGTTTTTACTTACATGACACCATGCCTGGGAAAATATTCTTTGGTCCGAATTTCTTTACTTCGGAACTCTGTTTCACATTTCTTCATCAGTTCTCTGGCACTGGGTACTGCTGTGGAGAATGTGATGCCAACCTTTCTCTTTTTTTTTCTTTTGTACTTGATTTGGTCTTTTGCCTTTGAAAATATTTCAAGCTCAACAAGTGAATCGGAAGTTTCCTGGGGCTGAGACTTCCTTATCTAATTATTCTGATCAGAATTGGAGGTGTGATTATCACTCTCCTGTCTTTGGCAGTCCTGAGAAATAGTCTTCTAGCAAGTCTGTAGAGCCAGGGAGTATGACTGCATCAAGAAAAATCCCAGATATTATCTCTGATTCTCATTTTGTCTTCTAGGTCCATTGCCTTTGGTTTTTGTTCCTTTTCATGTTCAAGCGAGTCCTATAGATTTCTTGGGTAGCTTGGAGTGATTTTAGAAACTCAGCAGTTGCTGGAAAGGTAGTAAGGTAAAGAAGTAATAGAGGTAGAAATTATTGACAGTGTTCTTGGTGGAGAGTTGTAATGAATTCTGCATATAGGAAGTGTGGTAGGTAGACCAGATATACTGTTAGGAAGATGAATTTTATAAGATTTCTTCTGCCTGGCCAATGGTCTATGATTGGCTATAGATAGAAAGATACAAATGGACGGAAGGCTCTGGATAGAATTCTCTTTCTGGAATAGGTAGATGAAGTAGTTGACAGCCCACTGAGCTAAAATATTTCTGTACTGTTCTCTCATACAAAGATAATGCATGTCATTTTGGTGAGGGCGTGTACTTCCACCAGATAATTTTGTACCTTAGTAAGGAAAAGGGGAGCAGCCAAAGATAAAACACATGATAATATTATCTCAGAGGTGCCTGGGCAGGGAAGGGTCAGAGGACTTGAAACGTTATTCTGGACCATTAAATCTATCCTGCTATATGTATGTGACATAGTTGTTTGTATTTTAGATGTCAATATGCCAAAGACCAGGTTTCCTTGGTGGCTCAGACAGTAAAGAATCCGCCTGCAATGCAAGAGACCTGTCCATGGGAATTCCCAAGCAAGAATACTGGAGTGGGTTGCCATTCCCTCCTCCAGTAAATCTTCCCAACCCAGGAACTGAACCCACTTCTCTTAAATCTTCTGCATTGGCAGGTGGATTCCTTAACACTGCAACACCTGGGAAGCCCCTTGTTAGTGAGACAGATGGCAAAATGCAGGTCCCTTTCTCTGATACAAGTAGAGTTCTCAAGATCACTGTGCTACTCACAGCCGTCAAGTGAGATGTGAGCCTATCAGGGTGTTTTAATTTAGTGTCCTGCCAAACTGTCTTTGTCAGTGGTTTTTTGTTTGCCCCCCCCGCCCCCACACTGGGGAGTTACCCTTGGCTAGAATGGGCTGCCCTAAAGAAGAGAAACGGGTCAGCTGCAATGGAATCCTCTTTGGGCCCCAAATGGCATTCACAAAGATATTAGAAAGTTAATTTAGATCAGAGATATCAAGCTATAAACCTATATTATGAAATCAGCCCACAGGCACTTTTTCTTTGGCCAAGATGCTCTTTGCCTGCACAGTCATTAAAGGATATTTTCTTTCAATTAGTTGCCTATTTTCAAAACTTAGAAAGTGTCCCATTTAAAAAAATCCAGATTTCTCTCTCTTCTTGTAAAATGAGAGATATTATAATCATGCCGAGAGCACATGTCTGCTGGCAACACCAGATCCAAAGCCTCCAAGAAGAGCTGAGGGGTAGGCATCCTCCTGACATTAGCCTGTGCTCACCACCTCCCCAAGGTCCCACCAGTTGCTATCCTCCTGACAGCGAGTCCAGCTGTCAGTTCCCATTTATTGTTACACCTGAACTTTTGTTTATCTTGTGGTAGAATCAAGAGGAACATGACAAATATCCTACCATAAGTGGAACTATATAAGACAGAGGGCAATAGATTTCTTCTTGGCCTGCTTTACTCATTGCCTGCTGGTAACCTCTGAGCATGTGAGTGTATGACTGTTGCTTTAGATGATAGAAGGGTAAGGTGCGTCAGGTAGGCCAAGATTAGGATACACGCAAACATGATTTATAGAACAGGGTAGCTGTTCCATGTGACCAGCACTTGGCTTTGTCATGGAGACTTCTTGCTTAGCAGTAGGAAAGGGACTGCTGGGGAAAGAAAAGTCAATGGTGGGACTTCTCTGGCAGAGCAGTGATTAAGACTTCACCTTCCAATGCAGGCGTGCAGGTTCAGTCCCTGGTCAGGGAGCTAAGATCCCAGGTGCCTTGCAACCAAAAAGCCAAATAAAAGAGAAGCAATATTCTAACAAATTTAATAAAGACCTGACACACAAAGAAAGGAAAATCATTGGTAATCAGGGATGATTTAATATCCTCAATTGTTTGCAGTAATATATAGCTTTCTGACTTTTCTCCCTGTGTTACTATAAAATTATTGTGTAATTTATCGCAAGTCCACTGTTTACTCTCCATACCTGAACTCCTGGGCCAATTAGTAGTTTGTGTGTGAACCTAACCAATGAATCTCAGCTAAGCCTCCTTGTGAGCCATCTGAGTTTTATATCAGCCAGACGCTTTGCAACTATGCAGCCATGCAGAATATTATCTTTGTATAAATACAAGCTGTCACCTTACTTTCCTTTGTCCAGCTATCAAGTTTCTTATGTTCTTTAAAATCATTTTTACATTTATCTTAGAATGACTAATATATTCCCTTGGTATAAATTCAGAAAGTAAAAAGGGTTTACAGTGAAACATCTTCCACCCACACCTGTCCCCCAATTATCCAGTGCTCCTCACTGAGGGAAAATAATGTTACCAATTTCTAGTTTATTACTCCAGAAATTGTTTATGCTAATATTTTTCAAACTGTGATCCACGGGACACCTGTGTGTTTCCAAGCTGCAGTGAGGATGTCTGTGAGGGCAGAACTATTTTTTTTATGATAAGACCTGTTTGCCATGTTTGCTGTTGACATTTTCCCTGGTGATGCAAAAGCAGTGGTACCTTGACATGAGTCAGACAGTGGCACTAAACTATACTAGGAGTCATCATTGTATTTTTCCCTACCATGTAGTCACAGTGCAAAACATTCAAATTTCACTAAGAAGGTCCTTGGTGAAGTAGGAAAAGCTAATAATTTTGTTAAATCTTGACTCTAGTCTGCCTTTTTAATATTCTGTCTGATGCAAAATGAAGTACCCACGAAGCACTTTTGCTGGATACCAAAGTACCAGGTTATCTCAAGGGAATGCTCTTGCATGTTTGTTTGAGTTGCAAACCCAACTAGCTGCCTTTTTCATGGAACACTATTTTTATTTGAGAAAATGATAGACAAACTATGGTCATTCATACAAGTGTTTGTGAAACATTTTCTTAAAAATGAATGAAATGCACTTGTTGATTCCAGAAAAACAAATGAGAGTATGAGCTGCAAATTATAAACTTTGAACTTTCAAGTAAAAATTAGAATTTTGGAAAAACTTGTGTTCACCAGTGTGAGCTCAATATCTTCACAGTATCTAAGAACTTTTTGGATGAAATTGGTGGGGATACAGCAAATGCAGTTTTTTAATGTTGTGAATGAGATGTGTTAACCTTTAGAAGATATGTGTAACTCAGTGGACCAATATTTCCCAAATGACGAAAACATGATCCTAAAAATCATGCATGGGTAAAAGAACTATTCAAACAGCAAAGCAGACCAGTGGATTTTAATGTAACTAGGGATGAATAGTTCTTTGATAGTTTCAGATACTACATTAACCTTGAAGAAACTATTAGTTGTCGAGTTTTGGTGTAATAGCAAAGAAGAATAGCTAGAAGTCGTATGAAAAGTATTCTAAAATACTTCTCTGTTTTCCAGCCTCTTATCTGAATGAAATCAAGTTTCTTTCCTTATAATTCAATCAGAACAATGTATAACAATAGATTGAATATGGTAGCAGGTATGAGAATCCAGATGTCTTCTATCAAGCCAGATATTTAAGAGATTTGCTAATATATGCCACTCAATTTTTATTTTGAAAAACCCAGCTAATATTAATAAAATGTTATTTTTGGTAACATGTAATTGGTTCATTATTTATGTATTCTCACATAGTGGAAGGGGCAAGGGAGCTCCCTAAGTATCATTTATAAGGGCACTCATCACTCCCCTAAGACCCCATTTCCTAATGCCATCAAATTGGGGACTAGATATCAATATCAATATATATATATATACATATATATATACATACATACATATATATATATTTATTTAGAGGGACAAAAACACACTGTTGATAGCAACATATATTAAACATAAATACATATATACATATATGTTCTTTGTGTGTTCTTTTCTTATACAAAACATCCTACATTCACTGATCCTACACCTTGCTTTCCAAACTTAACTTGTCCTCAAGAGTTATTCCATTATCAGGACATACAGATATTCTTTTTATGGTTATATGTTATCTCCTTGTAAGAATTTGTATACTTTAAAAACTAGTCTTTTATTGATTAATTTTTAGTTATTTTTGTTCTTAGAGACATGCTACAACGAATAACCTGATACCTGTCTCAGTTCACACATGAGTGAGAAGGTGTGTAGGAAAGAAGTAGAAATGCTAACCAAGTATTCCAGTGCATACGTAATTTTGATATATGTTCCAAAACACAGAAGCTCATACTTTTTAAAAAACCAAGTAATCAAATTACCGCTTTATGAAAATTGCTGTTGTTCAGTCACTAAGTCATGTTTGACTCTTTGTGACCCCATGGACTGCAGTATGCCAGGCTCCTCTGTCCTTAACTGTCTCCCAGAGTTTGCTCAAATTTATGTCCATTGAGTCGGCGATGCTCTCTAACCATTTTACACTCTGTTGCCCCCTTCTTCTGTTGCCTTCAGTGTTTCCCAGCATCAGTGTCTTAACCTTTACCACCACTGAGGTCTTAGTTTTTCCCAGTATCAGGGTCTTTTCCAATGAGTCAGCCTTTTGCATCAGGTGGCCAAAATACTGGAGCTTCAGATTCAGCATCAGCCCACCCAATAAATATTCAGGTTGATTTCCTTTAGGACAGACTGGTTTGATCTCCTTGTGTCCAAGGGACTCTCAGGAGTCTTCTCCAGCACCACAGTTTGAAAGCATCAGTTCTTTGGTGCTCAGGCTTCTTTATGGTCCAACTCTCACATGCATACAGGACTACCGAAAAAACCGTATGGAGCTTTGACTAGACAGACCTTTGTCAGCAAAATGATGTCTTTGCTTTTTAATATGCTGTCTAGGTTTGTCATAGCTTTCCTCCCTTCAAAGGACCAAGAGTTGTTTAATTTCATGGCTGCAGTCACTGTCCACAGTGATTTGGAGCCCAAGAAAATATAATTTGTCACTGACTCCACTTTTTCCCCATCTATTTGGCATAAAGTGATGGGACTGGATGCCCTGATGTTAGTTTTAATGTTGAGTTTCAAGCTGTTGCTTCCTGACCTGCACACAGGATTCTCAGGACACAGGTAAAGTGATCTGGTATCCCTATCTCTAAGAATTTTCCACAGTTTGTTGTGATCCACACAAAGGCTCTCACATAGTCAATGAGCAGAAATCGATGCTTTTCTGGAATTTCCTTACTTTCTCTATGATTCAAGGAATATTGGCAATTTGAACTCTGGTTCCTCTGACTTTTCTAAATCCAGCTTGTACATCGGAAGTTCTTAGCTTATGTACTGCTGAAGCCTATCTTGAAGGATTTTGAGCATAATCTTGCTAGCATGTAAAATGTGCACAATAGTACAGAAGTTTGAACATTCTTTGGCATTGTCCTTCTTTGGGATTAGAGTGAAAACTGATCTTTTCCAGTCCTGTGGCCACTGCTAAGTTTTCCAAAGTGAAAGTGAAAGTGAAGTCGCTCAGTCGTGTCCAACTCTTTGCGGCCCTGTGGACTGTAGCCTATCAGTCTTCTCCATCCCCGGGATTTTCCAGGTAAGAGTGCTGGAGTGGGGTGCCATTTCCTTCTCCAGGGGAATCTTCCCAGCCGAGAAATCAAACCCGGGTCTCCCGCATTGCAGGCAGATGCTTTACCATCTGAGCCATGCAGCACTTTAATAGCACCATCTTTTAGGATTTTAAATAGCTCATCTGAAATTCCATCTCCTCCACTAACTTTGTTCCTATTAATGCTTCCTAAGGCCTACTTGACTTCATACTCCAGGATGTCTGGCTCTAGATTAATGATCACATCATTGTGGTTATCTTTTTTGTATAGTTCTTCTGTGTATTCTTTCCACCTCTTCTTAATCTTTTCTACTTCTGTTAGGTCATTACCATTTCTGTCCTTTATCATGCCTATCCTTGCATGAAATATTCCCTTGATAGCTCCAATTTTCTGAAGAGATCTCTAGTCTTACCTATTCCATTGTTTTCCTCTATTTCTTTGTGCTATTCATTTAAGAAGGCCTTCTTATTTCTCTTTGCTGTTCTCTGGAACTTTGTATTCAGTTGGGTATATCTTTCTCCCTGGCCTTTTCTTCTCTCCTTTCCTCAGCTATTTGTAAACCCTCCTCAGACAACCTCTTTGCCTTCTTGCATTTCTTTTTCTTGGGGATGGTTTTTCTGCTTCTATACAATTTATGTCCATAGTTATTCAGGTAGTCTGTCTACTAGATCTAATCTCTTGAATCTATTCATCATCTACACTGTATAATCATGAGGGATTTGATTTAGGTCATACCTGAATCAGTTAATGGTTTTCCCTCATCTTCAACTTAAGCCTGAGTTTTGCAATAAGGTGCTCATGATCTGAGCCACAGTTAGCTCCTGGTCTTGTTTTTGCTGGCTGTATAGTTTCTCCATCTTTGGCTTCAAAAAATATAATCAACCTGATTTCAGTATTGACTATCTGGTGATGTCCATGTGTAGAGTCATCTCTTGGGTTGTTGGAAAAGGATATTTGGTATGATCAGCATGTTCTCTTGAAAAACCTCTGTTAGCCATTGCCCTGCTTTATTTTGTACTCCAGAGCCAAACTTTCCTGTTATTCTGGGTATTTCTTGACTTCCTACTTTGCATTCCAATTCCCTACAATGAAAAGGACATCTCCATAGAACTGGTCAACTTCAGCTTCTATAGCATCAGTTGTTGGGGCATAGACTTGGATTACTGTGATGAATGGTTTGCCTTGGAAATGAACCAAGATCATTCTTTCATTTTTGAGGTTGTACCCAAGTACTGCATTTTGGAATTTTGTTGACCATGAGGGCTATTCCATTTCTTCTAAGAGATTCTTGCCTATGGTAGTTGATATAATGGTCATCTGAATTAAATTTGCCCATTCTCATACATTTTAGTTCACTGATTCCTAAGATGCTGATGTTCAATCTTGCCATCTCCTGCTTGATGACATCCAATTTGCCTTGATTAACGGACCTAACATTCCAGGTTTCTATGCAATATTGTTATTTACAGTATTAGACTTCACTTTCACCACCAGACTCATCCACAACTGAGCATTGTTTCTGATCTGGCCCAGCTGCTTCATTCTTTCTGGAGTTATTAGTAATTGTCCTCTCAATTTTATATGTAAGTTGGGGTCAGGAGTATAACAGAGTTGAATGGTATATATATATATATATATATATATATACACACACACACACACACACATCTGTCTCTTATACACATCTCTTATATAATGGTCATCTGAATTAAATTTGCCCATTCTCATACATTTTAGTTCACTGATTCCTAAGATGCTGATGTTCAATCTTGCCATCTCCTGCTTGATGACATCCAATTTGCCTTGATTAACGGACCTAACATTCCAGGTTTCTATGCAATATTGTTATTTACAGTATTAGACTTCACTTTCACCACCAGACTCATCCACAACTGAGCATTGTTTCTGATCTGGCCCAGCTGCTTCATTCTTTCTGGAGTTATTAGTAATTGTCCTCTCAATTTTATATGTAAGTTGGGGTCAGGAGTATAACAGAGTTGAATGGTATATATATATATATATATATATATATATATACACACACACACACACACACACACATACATTCACATACATACATATATGTAAATTACATGTTTGAGAGCAAAAATTGACTTTAAAAAATAAAAATTAAGAAAGATGTAAAATCTGTTATAATACATAAGGTAAATATTGTAATTTTCCATAAATGTTCTGTATCATGGATGTAATTTTGGAGAAGTTGCAAGTTTTGCCATTTGGTCTGTAGTTGAAATGATTAGTTCTTTTGCTGGAGGCCCTGAAGCAGCTGGCACTGACTGCACCAATGAACACAAGGTCCCAGAATTTGTAAATTCCAAGTTCATAGTGGCCAGTGAAGGAGATAGTGCTGGTCTTTGCAGAAGCATGATTTCAGAGCCTAGCAGAGATGAATTTCAAGCAAAGACTGTTGCAGAGAGGCAAGATCAATTCTTGAGTTCTTCACTAACCACTACAGGTAAATGTAATGTGGGCTCATAGATGTAGGCTGGTAAGTGATATAATTAAGTATCTTTGTGTAGGAGGATGGTATTTTGAAAAATATTTTTAATTTTTTTCTTTTTTAAATTTTTAATTGGAGGATAATTGCTTTACAATGTGATGTTGATTTCTGCCATACATCAATGTGAATCAGTCATAGGTATACATATGTCTCCTCATTCTTGAACCTCCTTCCCACCTCCCGCCCCATCCCACCCCTCTAGGTTGTCACAGAGCAAGATTTTTTTTTTTAATCTTAACAGTCTCAAGTAAATTTAAAGATAGAAAAGTCCTTAGTTACCTCTTCCCTGTCTCCAAATAAGCTTCATGATTTCTTTCATACTTATTGATCAAATTTTGCTCATTATATGGTTTCCCATATCTCCCACTTTTATCTTCACATTTCAACTTAAATGCCACCTTTTCCAGAAAGCCTCACAAATTTCCCTTAAACTCAACCAAATTATTTTCCTTCCCATTCCCATAGCATTTTATACATTTTCTACCATATTTATTTTTGTACTTTTACCACCAATATTTTTCTAGTATATATTATGCAATGTTATAATTGCCCACTTACTGATAACATCTCCACTATATTTTCCATCTTAAGGAAAGTGATGATACATATTTTATTTAGTGTGTTTTATTCTCAGACAGATATATAACCTAGTATATTGCCTGGCATGTAGTAGATACTCAATAAATATTTGTTGAAAAAAATAGAAGGACAAATTTAGCTGAAATATGGGCTCTGGGTATCTGGAAACTTTAATTGAAAAGTCCACAGGGTCCTAGCAACTATTTTAAATAGCCCTATTTTCACATTATTTGTTATACTGTTTCACATAAAATTTCTAGCAAGATAAATATACATAAGTATTTCTGGTATAGATATACTAGTGGTTTGATATAATTTAGAGTGCTCTTTTCTCTACTGTTTTCTGTACCTTCGCTAGTGATATTAGTGCTACTTGCCTTATTGACCATCAATGACACCTTGGGCCTAAGAGGAAAAAAATGAATTTTCTAAGAAATAACAGGATAAATCATGTAAGAAAAGTCAGTACTGTGGTATAATACACACATCAATAGGCCAGTGAAAGCATGCCATAGACGATGTTAAAATGAAATAACTTTTCTATATTTTGATAAAAATTGATTTATTTTCCTTGGTTTCTAAACTACCACAGGTCAACCAAAGGAAGCAGAATCTTAAGAGGTGGGGTAACATCAGTTCAGTTCAGTTCAGTTCAGTCTCTCAGTCGTGTCCAACTCTTTGCAACCCCATGAATCCAAGCACGCCAGGCCTCCCTGTCCATCACCATCTCCCGGAGTTCACTCAGACTCATGTCCATCGAGTCTGTGATGCCATCCAGCCATCTAATCCTCTGTCATCCCCTTCTCCTCCTGTCCCCAATTCCTCCCAGCATCAGAGTCTCTTCCAATGAGTCAGCTCTTCACATCAGGTGGCCAAAGTACTGGAGTTTCAGCTTTAGCATCATTCCTTCCAAAGAAATCCCAGGACTGATCTCCTTCAGAATGGACTGGTTGGATCTCCTTGCAGTCCAAGGGACTCTCAAGAGTCTTCTCCAACACCACAGTTCAAAAGCATCAATTCTTCGGCACTCAGTCTTCTTTACAGTCCAACTCACATCCATACATGACCACTGGAAGAACTATAGCCTTGACTAGACGGACCTTTGTTAACAAAGTAATGTCTCTGCTTTTGAATATGCTGTCTAGGTTGGTCATAACTTTTCTTCCAAGGAGTAAGCATCTTTTAATTTCATGGCTGCAGTCACCATCCACAGTGATTTTGGACCCCTCAAAAATAAAGTCTGACACTGTTTCCACTGTTTCCCCATCTATTTCCCATGAAGTGATGGGACCAGATGCCATGATCTTCATTTTCTGAATGTTGAGCTTTGAGCCAACTTTTTCACTCACCTCCCTCCCTTTCAAGAGGCTTTTTAGTTCCTCTTCACTTTCTGCCATAAGGGTGGTGTCATCTGCATATCTGAGGTTATTCATTATTTCTCCTGGCCCAGCAATCTTGATTCCAGCTTGTGTTTCTTTCAGTCCAGCGTTTCTCATGATGTACTCTGCATAGAAGTTAAATAAGCAGGGTGACAATATACAGCCTTGACATACTCCTTTTCCTATTTGGAACCAGTCTGTTGTTCCATGTCCAGTTCTAACTGTTGCTTCCTGACCTGCAAACAGGTTTCTCAAGAGGCAGGTTAGGTGGTCTGGTATTCCTATTTATTTTAGAATTTTCCACAGTTCATTGTGATCCACACAGTCAAAGGCTTTGGCATAGTCAATAAAGCAGAAATAGATGTTTCCCTGGAACTCTCTTGCTTTTTCGATGATCCAGCGGATGTTGGCAATTTTCTTCCCCCATGTTCCCTGCCAACTCCTCACTTTTCTGGAAGGCAAGGTCCTGTTCATTTTCTTTGAGAAAACTTCTCCAATCTTTTCATTCCAGTTAGAAGTTACTATTCCCTCTTCCGTAGTACCCTCCTTTACTGTCTTCCCACATGTTTACATATATTTTTGACTGACCTTGTATATCTTATGATAGTAAATGGGTTTCTTGGGGGTCCACCTTGGGCTGTCTTATGTCATCTGCCATGATAATTCACATATGATGATGCTCTAAAGATGTCAGATGCCTTAGTATCTCTGCAGTGTCTTGCCCCTCTTGTCTATACAGACATGTGATATAGAGAACAGGAGTATTCAGAAAAGGTGAAAAAAGAAGCTAGACCTACTCTTAAAAATACAGAAAAGCTTCTGCAAGTATAAGAGCATTTAGATGAAGGAAATAAAAAATCATTTCAAGAATACCATGACTTAGCTTAAACACTCGGAGAAGGCGAAGGTAACCCACTCCAGTACTCTTGCCTGGAAAAGCCCATGGATGGAGGAGCCTGGTAGGCTGCAGTCCATGGGGTCACTAGGAATTGGACACGACTGAGCGACTTCACTTTCACTTTTCACTTTCATGCACTGGAGAAGGAAATGGCAAGCCACTCCAGTGTTCTTGCCTGGAGAATCCCAGGGACAGAGGAGCCTGGTGGGCTGCTGTCTAAGGGGCACACATAGTCGGACATGACTGAAGTGACTCAGCAGCAGCAGCAGCTTAAATGCTGGCCATAGGCCTAGTTCAAATCTTGACATTTAGAGTTGTGTCATCTTCAACAATGACTTACCTCTCTAAACCATAGTTTATTTATCTCTCAAATGGGGATAAAGAGTAGCTATCTGTGTTACCTGGCCCCCAAGTTTCCTCCCAGCTGGTGTGTACTCTCTGTTTAATCATCTCTCCTTCACTGTGGGATGAATATGATGGGATTCTACTGTACTGATTAGATTATGTTATGTGACAAAAGAGAAGGGATTTTTTTAGATGTAATTAAGGTTTTAATCATCTGACTTTGAGTTAATCAAAAGGGTGATTATCCTGGGTCGACCTGAGTTAATCAGGTAAACCTTTTAAAGGAGGGTTGAGGGCCTCCCTAAAGGAGATGTTTCAAGTGAGAAAGATTTTTCTGCCAGGAATGAAGAAGCACATTGTTATTTTGTGAGAGGCCCATAGATGTGGCAAGAACTGTAGGGCCCTGTAGGAGCTGCCACCTGGCAGAAAACCTGCAAGAAAAAAGAGACTTCAATCCTATGACCACAGGAGTAGAACTCTGCTAACATCGCATGCACTCAGAAGAGACCTCCAAACCTCGGATAAGACACTGGTCCTGGCTGACACCTTGACTCAGCCTTGTGAGTCCCTAAGCCAGGGACCCAATTTAGCTGGGCCTGGAACCCTGATCTCTAGACAATGTGAGATCATAAATGTGTGTGATTTTCAGCAGCTACATGTGTGGTAATTTGTTACACAGTAATAGAAACAAATATATTACCTTATAGGGAAGATTTGCAGTACTCTTGCCTGGAAAATCCTATGGATGGGGAAGCCTGATGGGCTGCAGTCCATGGGTTGCTAAGACTGAGCGACTTCATTTTCACTTTTCACTTTCATGCATTGGAGAAGGAAATGGCAAGCCACTCCAGTGTTCTTGCCTGGAGAATCCCAGGGACAGGGGAGCCTGGTGGGCTGCTGTCTATGGGGTCGCTCAGAGTCGGACACGACTAAAGCGACTTAGCAGCAGCAGCAGCAGCAACAACAACTGATTCTGGCTAAAATTAGATTTTTTTTTAAAAGCAGAAGTTATTGGAACAAAATTTAGTATGTCAAAAAGCTGAAGGAAAAGCTAAGTGACTAGGTCTTGGGGTAACAGATACCAGGGCTACTCTGAAGATATCATTTAGAAATTTGGGAGTGTACTCTGAAATAACCTATCTACAGCCAGCTACTCTTGTTACTCAGCCCATGAATCAGTCGATACTCCTGACAGAGTCAAACTGGCCTCACTTTCATCACCCACCCATTCTTTGATGTTAGGAAACTGTGGACTTGACAAGCCCCTAAGGCACATGGAATGAGTCTGCAAGCTCCCTAAAGGGAAAATTGGTGCTATCAGTGAAAGAAGAGGAAAAGAATCTAGGGTAGTCACGCACACACACACACACAAATCCACCTTGCTGTTTCTTAGGATTGTCAAGAAGACATGAGATAATATAAGGAAAGTGCCTTGCACATTTCTTGGCACTCTGTAATCAGTTGTAAACTATTAGGCATAATTATTAAGCACCAGGGGGCCTAAGTCTCCTCTAGAAAGCAAAAGAGAGAATTCTGCCCCTGAAGATGAAAAGAGAAATCCCATCCTGATGAAAGAAAGATTTTCCTAACATTCAAGAAAATAGCCTTCAGTGTCTGATGCTACCTGGATGACTTGTAATTAAAAGCTTATCAGAAGATAGAACACTATAGGTTCCTCAGTGCTCTTTGTGGTAATTATCGCCATGAGCACAAGGCAAAAAGAACCAGCAAAGGAGCAAAAAGGAACCAGCTGTCATTTGTTGCTAAGTCACTTTAGTCGTGTCCAACTCTGTGCGACCCCATAGATGGCAGCCCACCAGGCTCCCCTGTCCCTGGGATTCTCCAGGCAAGAACACTGGAGTGGCTTGCCATTTCCTTCTCCGATGCATGAAAGTGAAAAGTGAAAGTGGAGTCGCTCAGTTGTGTCTGACCCTCAGCGACCCCATGGACTACAGCCTTCCAGGGCTCCTCCATTCGTGGGATTTTCCAAGCAAGAGTACTGGAATGGGGTGCCATCACCTTCTCCGAGCTGTCATTTGGACCCCACCAAACTCCAGTGGGTTAGGAAGGGAAACCAACAGTTAATGGCTGTACATTTTCTCACAAAACTCTTAATGGTTGGCTCACATTTCTGACAGTAAACATACTGGACAGCGCCTAAGCCCATCCATCTATGTTTGAATCATGGCTTTGCATTTGAAATTTTAGAAAATTCATTCAGATGTGAGATGGCAGCCCACTTACTGAGGATCATAAATAGAATCTAGAACAGCTATAAGTATCCAGTATTGAGTGATGCTGCTGTGTTATGGAGGCAGGCTCCCCTTTGATCTTTGTGTTAGAGTATGTTACTGGCCAGTATGCCCCTCCTGAAGAAGGCCTGTCTATGAGGTGGTGTCATTTTTGGCCTGAAACATCACTGATGGCCGAATTTAACTTCCATTATGTTCTGTTCTACTCCACAAGTATTTATTGAGCCCCCCATTATGTGCAATGAACTGTATTAAGTGCTATGATAGATTAAAAAAATGAATAGATAAGATAGAGCTCCTGACCTCGGGGTATTTTATTATCTCAGAAGAGAGACAAACATTTACAGGGACCAGATACGATAGAGAGCAGGATGTGACCAGCACGAAAACAGATGCCGAGCAGAAGAAAACTTTCAATTTCAAGTGGAATGATCTCCAGTTTTTCATGGTGGAGGGAGAGTTTGAGGCCTTCTCAATTATACGGCACTCTGGGACAGGTAGCACTTTTATTCATCAGCTTGTCTGTTCATTGTATTCCCAGGGTCTAGCATAGTTCCTGGTATATAATATATGTAACTTGAATTAGGAAAAAAAACCTTAATTATAGTAAAATATACCTAATAAATATACATACAGAGTGGGGGCTAATGTCCAAGTGAATGGGTGAATGAATGAGTAAAAGACACTCAACCTACTGTATAAAAGACTTTTTTTGCATCTAGATTTTTGTCTTTGGTTCTAGCCATTAATGGTGGTCTTGGGGTTATATAATCTGTTGGAATTTAATATGTGGATGCACAAACTTCTAGGCCCCAAATTAGGATTAGGATAAAATTTTAACTTCCCATTAAACTTTACTGATATAAAGGTCAGAGGAGGATATACTGGAGGGCTCTAAGATGCCTTAGAGAAGGAAATGGCAACCCACTCCAGTGTTCTTGCCTGGAGAATCCCATGGGCAGAGGAACCTGGCTAGCTAAAGTCCATGGGGTGGCAAGAGTCAGACATGATTTAATGGCTAAACCACCACCATACATACAAAAAATTGCCTATTTCAACCATTTTTTAAATGTTTGGTTATGTGGCATTAAGTACGTTTGCATTGTTGGCCCAAAACTATCACCACTGTCCAACTCCAAAACTTTTCCCTCTTACAAAACTGAAACTCTGTACCCATTAAATGATGACTCCCAGTTCCCACTGCCCACCCCAGATAAGTGTAATCCTAGAAGATTTGTCCTTTTGTGACTGCTAATTTCACTTAGCATAATGTCTTCAAGGTTCACTTAGAGCATGAGTCGGAATTTCCTTCCTTTTATAAGGCTAAATAACATTCCACTGTATGTATATACCACGTTTTGTTTATTTACTTATCTGCTGATGGCCATTTGTGCTGCTTTCACCTTTTGGCTACTGTGAACACTGTGTCCAGCTATACATATGCGCGTACAAATAACTTTGAGAGAGACAGAAATTTTGATAGGTCAATGGGGGCAGAGAGGGTATTTCAAGCTTAGGAAATGGCAAGAACAAAAGCACAGACAGGTGGCAACGCAGGGGGTTTGCTTGGCATGGCTTACTTCTTGGTTTCTCAGGTGTACTGGCTGAAGACAGAAAGGTCAATTAGTTTCAGTGTTTGAAAGCACTAAATACTAGACCAAGAAGATACATTTTTTTTTCTAAAGCTTTGAGGAACTATTTAGGGATTTGGAGCAGGGCAGTAATAATACCAACTCTACACTCTGAAAGAGTGAATGTAATGGCAAAAATGTAGTTAGGAATGAAGGGTAATAAGCCTGGCAGGAGATCAGGCTGTTGAGTGGCAGAGGAAATAAAATGGAGGGAGGGATTAGAAAATAGATATCACAGAGGAACAATCAATAGGATCTGGATGTGGGTAGCAGCAAGAGGAAGCTGTAGTTAAATGTGACTGAAAGTCCTGGGACATTATAAACTGAGATGGAGAATGCAGTAGGAAGAAGTAGCAGACAGAAACAATAGTTACTATTCATTAAACTCTTACGTGTTGGGCAACTTACATGCATTATCTCCTTTAATCTTGATAATGGCCAGTACAGGAGATATTATTAGACACTGGAGGAAATTCAGTTTAGACAGATTAAGTTACTAATACCTAGTTAAGTAGTGGAAATGGGATTCCAACACAAGTTTAACCCTAAAGTTTTTTGTTTCTTTTAAACCATCACATTATTCACAGTCTTCTAACACAAAGAATATCCATGTCAAGTTATAGCTCAAGAAATTGGAAATGTTAAGTCTGAAGCTCTGCAGAATGCTTATGGACAAAAATATAGTCCAGGAGTTCTATACACAAAGATGAATTAAAGTGATACCAAGGAACTACATGAGTTCATTCAAGAGAGAATATAAAAACAGAAGACCAGAACTTAACTCCAGAAGCAATCGTATGTATCGGGTGGGAGGAGAAAGAGGGACTAGATTTGAGCCACAAGAGAACAACCAGGAAAGTAAATTGACAAAGACATTACGTGAGAAGACAGTGTCGAAGAAGGGATTAGTCAACACCATCAAATGCTTCTAGAATCTTAAATAGGAAGTGGACTGTAGCCACTAGATCTGACATTTAGAAAGTCACTGGAGACTTTAGAAGAAGAAAGCATATTCAGCAAGTCCACGGATTGAGGATGAATCAGATGTATGGAAATGAAGGATGCCGAGTGTAAACTACTTGTTCAAGAAGTTTGGCAACAAAGGAGAAATCATGGCACAGTATTTGAAGGGATGCAGAACGGACAAAAAAGGCTTTCTTTCTAGGACTGGGAAGATATGAGCATATTTGGGGGCTGTAAAAAAGCCAGTGGAGAACAGCAAACTGTAAATATCAGGAGAATAATGAAAGTTTATGGAGAAATAGTGAGAGGCTGTGAGTGATCAAGAACACATTTAGAGAGACAGCCTGGTGAAGAAGTAGGAATATTTCTCCCCAGGGATGGGAGAGAAAAAAAAAGAGAGATTTGGAAATTGAAGGGAAGGAGGAGCTTACATTGGGACAGGAGAAAACTGGGGTGGAATTTGACCTTGCAATCAGTACACAGCTGGTTGGGTTATGTAGAAGAGGAAGTCAACTAGAGTCAAAGAAATAGATCATCCACTTTATTGAGGGCTCCTCTGAGTTAGGATTATTTTAATCTTTAGTGAAGCCAATCAGCTAGAATAGTGACCAAAACTCAGTCTCTCTCTTCTGTCCAATACATTTTCAGACTTTCCTGAAACTCTACAGAGACACCTGATTGGATTTGGGCATTTCCCAAGTCTCCTTAAACTAGATTACTCTTGACTGATTTCATCAACAGTGTACTGATTTCTACCCTTTCATTCTTCACTGTCTACAAATTCTAAGGGCATACTTACAGAAAACCTCTAAACAGTGACAGGAGGCAAGAATTACTTTCTTGGAGAGGTTTTCACAGAAAAAACTGGGAAATTACTAAGATACGGTGAAATATTTCAATACTGAATTTCAAAATTTTATTCCTTAAAGTCTTCAAACCCATTGAGAAACCCCAGTTTAAAAACCTTTCTATTGATTCTAGTTCCTGAAATAGAACCAAGTGAAAGGCAGAGCTAGTATAATTTAAAGTAACAGATTGTCTTCTTCTTGAACACTGACATTCCATTCGGCATTCTACACGAACAAAGTAATGTCCAGATTTTTTTTTAATATACAGTTACACTTACTGTATTTATGTGATGAATTTTCTTCCAGTTATAGGTATTAATGATTGGAACCATGCCTCAGTTACCTCCCTTATGAAAGATAACATAGGAATGCTATAACAAATATTTAGTTAAAAAACTGAAAAGGGCTTTGAAAATGTAAAAGTGTAATATAAATGCTAAATAAAGATAATATATTCTGAACAGCAGGCTCCTTTGAAATAGGGCCTATGAATTCCATTAGCACTCTCTGTTTACATGCTTTTAGGAACTTTTTGGAGGATGTTGTCCACGGGCATGCCTGTGACGTAACACCTCTGGCCTGGTCACCAGCAAGGAAAGAGGCAAATAAAAGGGTGGCCATAATAATTCACATAACAGTATTTTCTTAAGTCATTCGATAAATATTTATTGCATTTTTAACTGTGTGCAGTTTCAAGTCTGGGTGTTAAGAATACTGCTGGGAGCAACTCAAGCAAAACCCTGACTCATAGGCTAACATTTATCGATTAGCAACAACACACCAAGGTTTAGTCTTGCATTACTCCATGCATCCTCATAGAAGGGCCTTCCCTGGTGGACCTGTGGTTAAGTCTCCGGGTTCCCAATGCAGAGGGCCAGGGTTTGATCCCTGGTCAGGGAACTAGATCCAATGTGGTGAAACTGAAGATTGAAGATCTGTGTGCTGTAACTAAGACCTGGTACAGCCAAGTTAAAAAGAGAAAAAAAAAATCCTCATAGCAGCCACGTGAGCTAGGTACTGTAAATATTCCCATTTTACAGATGTAGGATCTGAGGTAAGAGAGGTTCACAACTTGCCCAAGTGGTGAACTTGGGATTTGCTCCTGACCATCTGGCCCACATGTTCCAGTAACAGGCACAAGGTTATTGGGTGCTGGGCCAACTCAACTGACTTTCAGAGTTGGTCCCCTTTAAATCTATAAAGCTAAAAAGAACAGGCTATACAAATTGTTGGTGTTAGGGGTCTTTTGCTTATCTACTCAATTCAAAAATGACTCACTTTTCCATAAGGGATGGGGAGCCCTCATGGAGATACTAGTGAAGACAGAAATTCTAGCCATGCAGGTGCTTTTCATGAGGTCCCAGAGTGGCCAGGCCTCCCTGAGACTAGAATGACATTTGGGGAGTCAGGCAGCATCCTGGGCAGCTCTGGCCTTTATTTGGCTGGTTAACTTCTGCTCTGCTGTACCTTATGACTTCTCTTAGTACTTATGCATAGCTTCTAATGCCTAACAACTAAAGAAACTACACTCTACTTGGTTCTCTCTGTGAATCATTTAGTTTTTGTAATGCTTATCAACTAATTTTATCTCCAGTACTTCTAGTTCATATGGTGAAGCATAAGTATAGATGAGTTCATTCCATCACTTTTATTCATACGGGGAAGCACTCCCTCCTGACTCATAGGCTACCCCTTACTTGATTCAGTCCTTGGATTAAATGCCCACTCCTGGAGCAATCAGCTGTGGCCAGGAGGCCATGTAATATGGAAAGAACATTCTAGGACCAGGCTCTAAAGTTATCAGGGGCTACAACCACAGATACGTTATGAAGTCTGGCTTGTTCCTCTAATATTGTTTAGTTATGAGGCTTTTGGATTTAGGTTTTAAGCAAGTAAATGTGTTCTGGAAAATTATTAACTTTTTAAATTTATAAGTCACTTTATAGTTCTATATTAGTCCATTGTTTTAAATATGTCTGTCATATTTCTATCTTTACTTTTGCATCTAAATAAGATTATAATAAATAAGATGTTCCTTTATATTAATTTCCTTAAAATGTTGAGAATTTAAGATTTATGTCATAATCCTTTCCTTACCCAATGAGTAATACTAACAGATACTTTTTTTCTCATCCTTAGCATGTCAATTACATTTCAGCATCACAAGCTCCTGTCTCTTATACACATCTGAAAGTAAATTGACAAAGACATTACGTGAGAAGACAGTGTCGAAGAAGGGATTAGTCAACACCATCAAATGCTTCTAGAATCTTAAATAGGAAGTGGACTGTAGCCACTAGATCTGACATTTAGAAAGTCACTGGAGACTTTAGAAGAAGAAAGCATATTCAGCAAGTCCACGGATTGAAGGATGAATCAGACGTATGGAAATGAAGGATGCCAAAATTCATTTCTTGGTTCCATATTATTTGTACTAAAATGTGACAATGCTGCTGTTATGTGGAAGGATGGAAAGGAACGTGGCTTTCAACGAGATCTCAGAAATCAATTATTACTCTTTCTTTGTGTAACTAGTGAGAGAATTCAAACCCTGAAGATGAGGTGACCTGCCTAATGGGTTCCCAGTGGGTGGTGGTAGAACTGTATTACAATAAAAATCTCCTGGACTTCACTCCTGGTCACTTTCAATTTGTGAGGGGCTGGCTGGTGGAGCAGGTTGTCCTTGAATTGTTCAAGGAAGGGGGAGTATGTCCTTTCAACGCAGAACAAACTTAGTGCTAGGAAAAGGGAGTGTAGGTTTCTAAATTGAATTCATACTGAATGGAGGTTACAGGAAGGAATATAGTGAGAAAGGTTTTGAATGACCTTCATCTGGGAGGGGATGAGTAGCCTCAGAAGGTCTCCAGAGAGTGAGTACAGTGATGGAAAACATTTTCCATGTAAAATGGCTTTAGCTTTAGTCCATGGGGTCGCAAAGAGTCAGACAAAACTGAGCACGCACACATACTCCTCAGGATATTTAGGACTGGAGTAACCTGAAGTAATGGGGCTGGGGACACACGTTTGGGTATAAATGAATAAATATAAAGAAAAGTAAAGTAGTGGCTAATAATTTCACTTGGGAGGTCAGGGAAGTTATAGATCTGGTCTGAGGATGGGTTAGGTATGTAGGTGTGATACGGTGGAGTGGGATGGAATGGGAACCGGGAAGAGTGGTGGAGACTGATGCCATGAAGGGATGCTGGAAAGAAGGGATTCATCATGGATTATTAACCAGTGATTGAACAGTGGAAGGGTGAAGGAGCAACAAAAAGCTTCTACTAGTATATTATCATTTAGGGAACAGATGGAGAAAGGTTCTGTAAACACTACCAATTTATATAAAGGTCCAGTGTTATTCAGATTCTAATATCATATACTGCCTCTGTCTCAGGTGGTCACACCAGTGGATTCTTTGTAGCAATATCTTTAGACGTGAGTACCTTCAAAATATTTCCCATCTGGAACCACATCTTGGGAACAACTTACATTAAGTCTTTGAGCTTTTACTGATGACCTCTGGAGGAGACTGGCCATGTATTGGAGAAGGCCTCAACTCATCCTTATTTTTCCTACTATACCTCAGTATGTGCACAGGTCCCAGGCAAGCCATGCTTTCCTGACCCTTGGACCTTTACTCAGACTTTATCTGATTGGACCATCTTCCTACATACCCTGGACAATTGTCCTTCAAGAAACAGTCATCATCTTTTCTAGAAAGCCTTTCCTTATTGCCACAGTAGCTCCTCAATTATAACTGCTCGGCATACCCCTAGTACATCTTTCACACTGTAAAGCATTGCCCAGTGCACTAGACTGTCTTTACCAGTCTGAATTCCCTGGGGCCTAGTTTTGATCATTTGTTTATCCCCAATACCTTGTAATGTGATTAGCACAAGGTAGATCTTTATATAAGTTTTAAGACTATGGAAATCTCTGAAAAAGCTTGTGAAATAGAAATATAGTCTAGAAATTATCTAGCGAGAACAAGTCTAGAATGGATTTTTAGAAAGAGGAATCTAAAATTAATTTTATTGGTTTCCTTGGGCATAAGGCCTTAGTTTTGCACATAGCTCCTGGCCTTGCTTCCCTTCTCCTCTTGTAGTCTGCCTTTGGCCATTTCATTGCTTATTATTCAAGGGCTAAGGAGAGAAGCTGAAATTCAGATCAGTTAATTAGGCTGTTTGGGAACAGCTCAGAAAAAGGTTAGATATTGTGGGTGAAATCAATATTATCTATAGCCCTCTCCAACCCAGCCTTCCTCATTTTACACTCCTAAACTAATGGTTGCCCGACACAGGAAGTATATTTTATAAACTCTTTTCAGCTTCACAGGGTTTGTTCCCTTGTCTTGAGTACATGTCAAGCTGTCTGTCCTGGGTTTTGGTTTGGACAATTTGGTCACTACACCAGCAGAAGACACTGTGGAGTGGTCTGTCTCTCTAGGGTAATTTCATGGTTCTAAGGAAAGAATTTAGCAGTTTATTTTTCTGAAACTGGTTCAAGGAACATTCCCAAAGTGAAAAAAATTCAATTGAGAATATTATTACTTACATTTCGGAGAAAGATTTTTAATACAGAATTTCCGTCTGTGATATATTTAAATTCTAGGCCTCAGGCAGCAATTTTGGAAAAGGGTCTCCTTTAGGGTTTATTAGATGCAAACTAGTCCACTCTGAGGGGTAGGGGGCCTTACTTTATCTCCCTACCCCAGCAAAATGTGAAGATTTGCTTCCACTGTTCCTGAAATTACCATCACTCCTTTTTTTTTTCCTTGCACGGTGGACTCCGTTATTGACCTAAAAGTGTTGATCACAACTTCAATTTCTTGAATTGTTTTCTAAGTACTTGTATCTAGTAGAAAAGGAGAATGGTAAGCTGCCCAAAAAGAGGCCTACAGTCAATCAGCGGAAAGCTGTCAATACCTAAAAACAATACTCTCGCTTGATCTGGTTTTGATGCCCTAACAAAGACGGGTTTTGCTGTTTAGGACAGCTCAGCCATCTTGACTGAATACATTCAGAAGGTAGTCCTCGACCTGCTTACTGCCAGGGGACTTTAACACTGATTTCTAAGTTGACATATGCATCCCAACAGATTTCACAACAGAGGCCTAACGCATTTAAGCTGTCAATAAAGACCAACACTAAGAAACGCAAGGCACGCGGACACTTTACATGCACACTTTATAATGCATTCCTCCAGTCCTTTAAGAGAGAGAGAGGCTGGGGGGGGGGGGGGGAACTAGACTGTCTTTACCAGTCTGAATTCCCTGGGGCCTAGTTTTGATCATTTGTTTATCCCCAATACCTTGTAATGTGATTAGCACAAGGTAGATCTTTAATATAAGTTTTAAGACTATGGAAATCTCTGAAAAAGCTTGTGAAATAGAAATATAGTCTAGAAATTATCTAGCGAGAACAAGTCTAGAATGGATTTTTAGAAAGAGGAATCTAAAATTAATTTTATTGGTTTCCTTGGGCATAAGGCCTTAGTTTTGCACATAGCTCCTGGCCTTGCTTCCCTTCTCCTCTTGTAGTCTGCCTTTGGCCATTTCATTGCTTATTATTCAAGGGCTAAGGAGAGAAGCTGAAATTCAGATCAGTTAATTAGGCTGTTTGGGAACAGCTCAGAAAAAGGTTAGATATTGTGGGTGAAATCAATATTATCTATAGCCCTCTCCAACCCAGCCTTCCTCATTTCACACTCCTAAACTAATGGTTGCCCGACACAGGAAGTATATTTTATAAACTCTTTTCAGCTTCACAGGGTTTGTTCCCTTGTCTTGAGTACATGTCAAGCTGTCTGTCCTGGGTTTTGGTTTGGACAATTTGGTCACTACACCAGCAGAAGACACTGTGGAGTGGTCTGTCTCTCTAGGGTAATTTCATGGTTCTAAGGAAAGAATTTAGCAGTTTATTTTTCTGAAACTGGTTCAAGGAACATTCCCAAAGTGAAAAAAATTCAATTGAGAATATTATTACTTACATTTCGGAGAAAGATTTTTAATACAGAATTTCCGTCTGTGATATATTTAAATTCTAGGCCTCAGGCAGCAATTTTGGAAAAGGGTCTCCTTTACGGTTTATTAGATGCAAACTAGTCCACTCACAGGGGTAGGGGGCCTTACTTTATCTCCCTACCCCAGCAAAATGTGAAGATTGCTTCCACTGTTCCTGAAATTACCATCACTCCTTTTTTTTTTTCCTTGCACGGTGGACTCTGTTATTGACCTAAAAGTGTTGATCACAACTTCAATTTCTTGAATTGTTTTCTAAGTACTTGTATCTAGTAGAAAAGGAGAATGGTAAGCTGCCCAAAAAGAGGCCTACAGTCAATCAGCGGAAAGCTGTCAATACCTAAAAACAATACTCTCGCTTGATCTGGTTTTGATGCCCTAACAAAGACGGGTTTTGCTGTTTAGGACAGCTCAGCCATCTTGACTGAATACATTCAGAAGGTAGTCCTCGACCTGCTTACTGCCAGGGGACTTTAACACTGATTTCTAAGTTGACATATGCATCCCAACAGATTTCACAACAGAGGCCTAACGCATTTAAGCTGTCAATAAAGACCAACACTAAGAAACGCAAGGCACGCGGACACTTTACATGCACACTTTATAATGCATTCCTCCAGTCCTTTAAGAGAGAGAGAGGCTGGGGGGGGGGGGGGGGGGGGGG